>CAOKZL010003088.1:0-130339 GCA_948472985.1 Iguana delicatissima
GACCCGGATACATTGGAGAGCTGGGCCAAGACTAACAAAATGAAATTCAACAGAGAGAAGTGTAAGGTCCTACATTTAGGTAGAAAAAATGGAATACAGAAATATAGGATGGGGGACACGTGGCTGGATAGCAGTACATGTGAAAGGGATCTAGGAGTCTTCATAGACTACAAGCTGAACATGAGTCAGCAGTGTGATACGGCAGCCAAGAAAGCCAATGCAATTCTCGGCTGCATCAACAGGAGTATGGTGTCTAGATGGAGGGAGGTACTGGTACCACTCTACTCTGCTTTGGCTAGACCTCATCTTGAATACTGTGTCCAGTTCTGGGTACCCCAATTCAAGAAGGACATGGTCAAGCTGGAGCAAGTCCAGAGGAGGGTGACCAAAATGGTGAGGGGCCTGGAAGCCATGCCCTATGAGGATAGACTTAGAGAGCTGGGTATGTTTAGTCTGCAGAAGAGAAGGGTAAGAGGGGACATGATAGCCATGTTTAAATATTTGAAGGGATGCCATGTAGAGGAAGGAGAGGGCTTGTTTTCTGCTGCTCCAGAGACCAGGACAAGGAGCAATGGATTCAAGCTGCAGGAAAGGAGATTCCACTTGAACCTCAGGAAGAACTTCCTGACAGTCAGGGCTGTCCAGCAGTGGAATCTGCTGCCTCAGAGTGTAGTGGAGTCTCCTTCCTTGGAGGTTGTTAAGCAGAGGCTGGATGGCCATCTGTCGGGAGTGCTTTGAAGGTGTTCCTGCATAGCAGGGGGTTGGACTGGATGGCCCATGTGGTCCCTTCCAACTCTACATTTCTATGATTCTATGATTCTCAGGCAGGCCCGGGTCTGCCATCCTGAATCCGAATGGCTACAGCTTGATGATTGGAGATTTAATAGAGATTGACTGATTGACTGTGGCTATCCATGAATGGGATGTGTGAATACACCTTTAGGGTATTCTGCAAGTGGTGTAGGTGTGGGTATGTGAACCTTCTCCATCCCCTCCCTGCTGGAGTTCCTCCAGGATGGCATAAACTGTGGCCTCAGGCGCAACATGGTCAAGAGACAGGTTGCAGCCATCACATCAGTGCTTCTACATGTGTGAGTGGCAAAGCTTTCCTTGAATTCACATGCATGTAGTTTCCTCATGGTGCTGTCAAATCTTTCACTGCCTACAGTGCATCATTTTCCATTCTGGGACCTCCACATGGTTCTGAAGAGATTGACAGTTTCAATATTTGAAATTCTGAAGGAGGCATCCCTGAAGCAACTGTTCTGGAAGGTGCTGTTTCTTACCGCAATCATCTCACCATGCAGAGTATTGGAACTGGGTGTGTTGTCAGCACTCAAAGAACTCTGCATCATGAGGCCCAGCTCTGTGGTTCTCTGGCTAGAGCCTATGTTCATCCTCAAGATGACCTCCACCTTCCATAAAACACAGGAGAAGATCCTCCTGTCTTTCTGCCTGCAGTCCTCCAAAGAGCTGGAGAGCATATGACACATCCTGGATGTACACAGGGCCATCTGAGACCCTTTCCACACCTTACCTGTTCCTGATGCGGGCGTGCGGGTATCATGCGAGCAGCCTGTCTCGAGAGAGACTTGCATTCCCCCTGCTTCTTCTTTGCAGCAGCTCCCTGCTGGCTGGCTGGAAGCGTGAGGGCTCCGCCTCTTCCTTCCGCAGCACAGCCGGGTACTTTCCCAGGCTGCGCTGGGGGAGGAAGCATGATGGCTGTGTCTCTGGAGACTCCACATGCAAAGTAAATGAGTGTGGGGCCTAGGAGCGACATGCGATCATGCATCATTTGTGGCCAGAAGCTGAAAATGATATATTCCACAATCACCGCCTACTGGCCTCGGTAGTATCACATGATTGCAAGGATGCACATGTGGAACGGTCCTTGCAATCGTGCGACACTCCGGAGGCCCTTTCACATGAGAAATGGCATGCAAAAACGGCCTGAGTCTACCTGAAAAGGGCAAGCAACTTTTAGGCCTCTGTTCATCTCTTTTCAGCCACACTCCAAAGGTGAAAAAGTGTCCATCTCCACTTGGACCAGGTGAGTCAAGTCCTACAGTGCAGCCTGCCATGAGACTCTGGAGACCCTGCCACTAGAGGGCATACTGAGACACTCCACCAGGAATGCAGCCACACTGGCAACTCTGTCCACCAGTCCTTCCCTAGGGGCAATCTGTGGAGCAGCCACATGGAAGCCACCCTCCATGTTCATTAGGCATTACAAGCTAGACAGCTTTCATTCAGCTGTGACTACTTTTGGGAGGAGAGTCTTAAAGGAGAGAAAACTTTGGGAAAGGAATGTTGGTCTTACCTGTAATACATTCTTTTCCAGCAGATAAAGGATGATCATCCTCCCCATTTGGTGGGGCACTGGCATGAGTAAATGTTAAAATATATATAGATCTTCCCTATGGGGACTAGATTGTGCCATAAACTTTGATGTATTTTCATAGCTGGCCAGTTGTATGCTTTTTCTGAAAATGTCAATAAGTGTTATTATTGTGTTAATAAACTGTTAAAGGTTGTTTTTCTCTCCGGAACATTGTCTCTTCAGTTGTGTTAGCAACTAAACTTCCAGGGTTGCTCCCCAATGTAAGGATACTGGAAGTTCTTTTCTTTTTCCTGCCTATTAGAGCGAGTGGAAAGAGTAGCCCAAACATTCAGGATGTTCATCTCTTATCTCCTGGAAATGAAAAGATTACAGGTAAGATCAACACTCCTTTTTATTTAAACAGACTTTCAGCTTTCAGTGGGTTGGGGTAGAGGGACTTTTTAATGAGATGTTCTGTATTTTTATCTTTTCTATGCTCTGAATGTATTTTTAACTATTTTAAGTGGTTTAATTGGAATATCAGTTTAATTATTTTAAACCATTTTTATTATATGTTGTTTAGCAATATTTTGTTTCAGTTTATATTGTGAGCCATTTTGTGTCTCATAGTGTGAAAAAGTGTTATATAAATTAAATACATACATACATACATACATACATGGATATACTAAATGAAGGGAATGCTAAGAATGTGGCATATCTTGATTTCATTAAAACCTATGACAAGGTCCCCCATGATATTCTTGCAAATAAGCTAGTAAAATGTGGGTTAGACAACGTTACTGTTAGGTGGATTTGTAACTGGATGACAGATTGAACCCAAAGGGTGCTCTCCAATTGCTCTTCATCCTGGAGAGAAGTGACTAGTGGGGTGCCACAGGGTTCAGCCCTGGGCCCAGTGCTCTTCAGCATCTTTGTCAATGGCTTGGATGAGAAAATATAGGGCATTGCAATCAAATTTGCCTGTGACACCAAATTAGATGAACAGGATCAGAATTCAAAATGGCCTTAACAGATTACAGAGCTGGACCAAAACTAATAAAATAAAGTTCAACACAGAGAAATGTAAGGTACTACACTTAGGCAAAAAAATAAAAAAATAAAAAAAATGAAAAGCACAAATATAGGATTGGGTGACACCCAGCTTGACCACAGTACATGTGAAAGAGATCTAGGAATCTTAGTAGACCACAAGCTGAACATGAGTCAACAATGTGATGCAGCAGCTGAAAAAGCCAGTGTAATTCTAGGCTGCATCAATAGGAGTATAATGTCTAGGTCAAGGAAAGTTATAGTACTGCTCTATTCTGCTTTGGTCAGCCCTCACCTGGAATATTGCATCCTGTACAAGAGAGATATTGACAAGTTGGAACATATTCAGAGGAGGACTATCAAAACCATGCTGTATAAGGAGCAGCTTAGGGAGATGAGCATGTTTAGTCTGGAGGAAAGAAGGTTAAGGTTAAGAGATGACATTGTAGCCATGATTAAATATTTGAAGGGATGTCATGTGGAGAATGGAGCAAGCTAATTTTCTGCTGCTCCAGAGACTAGGACACAGACCAATAGCTTAAAGCTACAGGAAAAAAGATTCCAACTAAACATTAGAGAGAACCTCCTGATGATAAAAGCAGTTTGACAGTGGAATACACTGTCTTGGATTGTGGTGAAGTCTCCTTCTTTGGTGGTTTTTAAGCAGAGGTTACATGAGCAGCTGTTGGAAGTGCTTTGATTATGTATTCTTGCATGGCAGAAGGTTGGATTCAATGGCCCTTGTGGTCTCTTCCACCTCTATGACTTGATGATTATATGACAAAAACCATTGAAGGCAGAGAGAATGCTGTCAGGGAAGGTCTCAGCATCTCTGACTTTTTTTTTTTAACCCTGGGTGTTGGTTGCAGTTTGTGAAGCTTTCTCTTCCATCAACTAGAACAAGCTTCCTGACATAAGAAACATGCAGTGAATAATTTGGGCATAGTTTGAACTTTACCTTGACAGCCGTGCTTGTAATGAATGGTATGTGAAGTTTTATGGCTAAGAAGTACTGGCTGTTTCTGAGCAGAGCACTTTTTCCATTGCAAAAATAATGTAAATTAATCATTTTTCCTTCTCACAGTTTTACAGAGTTGGGTGAAGGAGACCATGGATTTAGGAAATTGCCTGCCAGACTTAAGGGGGACAGGAAATGACAGCTTTTCTATGCACTAACGCTATTGCTTGTACAAAGGCTCAGACTGAAACGCAATTCAGATTGAAAGACACTATTCTGTATGTCAACAGTGCTTTGTACTTATCTCCCTGCCGTGGCAAAGGTAATACAAAGGGGTTAGGAACAAAAAGTGAAGCTACTGACAAAAAAATACAATTATATTGATTTTTTTCTCCTGTTTGCAGACCAGGTATTACTTTAAAATGGTTCCCCTTCTGGTATTATCAGTGTTTACTTAGGAAATGTAGTTGCCATATTTTATACAGCAATGGAACATATCATTCTGAATGTAGAAGTTTTGTTTTGAATCCACCTTCGGAAATATACCAGTGACTAAAACAAACTGAACTGTGTAGAGAGCTCAAAAATATACCATTACTTTTGTTTACAAAAATAATTGGTTGGTGGGAGGGAATGTGTGGGAATCTACAAGAATTTGTAGGTCAGAGTCCAAAACTCTTGGACCTCACAGGCTCTCTATAGGATACACATTACTGCTGCAAGAATCCTAATGACTGTTTGATGACGGGCTACAGCTAATAAGGTAAACAAACAAGCATCCATGAAGAGAAATATTCCAATGGCTAGGTCAGATAGTGTGGCCATGAGGTTTGTGGTTTTTAGACTTAAGAGTGTATTCACACTACATCGTTGTAATGGTTCCATACTGCTTTAGCTGTCATAGCATCATCCTACAGACGCTTGGCATCACTAGTTTGGCAGTGTACTTAGAATTCTCTGCTTTAAAGCTCTAGTCTAGCCCCTATTGCCCGCAGATTGTATGCCTGAAGGCAGGGAACTATCATTTAGCTGTTCGTGTGTTTGAGAGCCAGTGCAGTGTAATGGTTTTAGCACTGGATTATGGTCTTTTCCGCACTACACTCTTATAGTGCGATGATTCCACTTTCAACATTCTATGGAATCCTGGGGTTTACAGTTTAGGGAGGGGCCATGCGGCCCCTCCTGAAACTGCAAACCCCAGGATTCCATAGGATGTTGAAAGTGGAATCATTGCACTATAACAGGCTAGTGCGGAAAAGGCCTACAATTCTGAACACCAAGGTTCAATTCCCTGCTTGGCCATGGAAACCCGTGAAGCGACCATGGGTGCATCACATCCTCTGAGCACCATAAAACCCTGTGATAGGTTCACATTAGGGTTACCATAAGTCAAAAATGACTTAAAGGCACACAACAACAACAATGCCTTTCTGGGAGCCTTTTTGGCTGAAGGACAGACAGGTATAAACACAGGTATACCTCAACTAATGATGAAGTAGATGTGTTTCTGGGCATTGCTTCTTTAACATAAAAATTGGTACCGGAAGCAGAAATAACATGGAAAGAATAGAGATAGGTTCCTACACCACAAAAAAGATCCCACCAAACATTTTTCAGCAGACTTTTTGGTCAAAATTAAATATATGCACATGAGAAATGAGACAGCGAGGCAGATAAGCTTTGCATAAGTAGACAAATATTTTGAACCTTCTAAAGATTACCTGAAGGCTTCTTCCAAAGTAGACCCAGGCAGTGGCTCAACAGTGCCCAGGGCAAGGGGGCGGGGCGAGCAGTGGCGGGGGCAAGGTGAGCGGCAGTGGACAGGGGAGGGGAGAGTGGTGGGAGAGGGTGGACAGGAAGGGGTGAGGCGAGGGGCTCAAGGGAAGAGTGAGTGGCAGTGGGCGGGCCAGGCAGGGGGGTTCCTCTTTTTTGCGCCCTTCTGACATTGGCGCCCAGGGCATGCACCCCAGTTGCCCCACCCTAGATCCACCTCTGGATCCAGGGATTACCTATTTTTTCTTTCACCAGTCTCCATTTTTCTTATGATACCCATTTTGGTGGCTGTACTTACAGATCTGTGCTTTTTTTTAATCTGCAGGAGAATGCTGGTGAGGCAGGCTTATCTGATTTCCTTGTTTTGCCGTTCACACACGCTTAGTGAGGAATTCTAGAGTTAGCAGCTGTTTACCTTGCCTGATGTAGCTGAGTACAGCAATAACAGGATCAGCTAGAGTACAGTCTTCATGTTTTCCAGCTTAAGCTTTTTTTCCACATTGTTTGCTGCAGACATGTTGCTGCAGCCTGGTGCAGAAAAATCTTGCATTTCTCCAGCTGACCTTCACCATTCTCCCCAGGGTAGATGCTATTTAAAAGGAAAGAAGGGTTGGACAGATGTAAAAAAAGACTTTGGAAAAAGGAGCTTTTTTGTCACAGACTTTGTTAACTGAGGAATGCCTGTATTATAAATAAATAAATAAATAAATAAATAAATAAATACGTACATACCTCATTGAATTACAAATCCCAAGAATTCATAGGATGGAATGATATCAAACTATTATAACTGTGCAGTATTGATATACCCTTAAATCTTAAAACAGAGAATGTAAACTGAAAGAATTAAGACTGTAGTATGAAATAATTAGATGATTAGAGCCAATGTTATACAATGGTTTGAGTGAAGGAGTAGAATACCAGAAGACCAGGTTTCAGATTTCCAGTCAGCCATGGAAACCCACTGGGCAAGTGATCTTGGGCAATTCACACTCTCTCAGCCTCAGAAGAAGGCAAGGGCAGATCCCCTCTGAACTGATCTTTCCAAGAAAACCCTGTGATAAGTTCACCTTAGGGTTACTGTAAGTGAGAAATGACCTGAAGATGGCACAGCAAGAACAAATGAACTAATTAGTGCAAATATCAGATAATACCTAGCCTTTTGGATATGAAGGAATGTCTTGACACTTGTCACTGGAAAAATCAAGGCCAGCTCTAGCTCAGTTTGATGTAGGTGAAACACAAGGTTACTGGTAGCCAGAAAGTAATGGATTTAAGTAACAGTCTTTTTCTTAGCAATGCCAGAGATTAGGATGGGTATATTAGGTAAGAAAAATAAACTGATGTCGAACAGTAGGTTATCTCGTGGTTGGAGTTAACATAGCCTTCAGAATGCAAAGCCCCACTTCAGATGGTAGAAAATAATTTCGCTTTAGTGGTTGATCCTCATTGTGTTTTCAGAATTTCATTTCCTTCTGACTTCAGTATTGATAATTTTCCCTCCTGCAACTGGTTAGCTGTATATGGTTGCAGCTCAGCTAATGGACCTGATCAGATGAAGTGGTCTCTAGTCCACAAAACCTTATGCCAAAATAAATGGATTAGTTTGCTTGTTTATTTTTATTGCTGACTGCTCATTTAGAATTGTTTTTAGACCAGCTTTATAAGTGAGACAATTTTAAAAGTGCTATGCCACAAGATTTTTCTGCTAATTGCAGAATGCACAATTAATTAAACTTGAAATGTGCAGGTGCTTGAAAATAAAGAGAATTTTGCCAAATGTCCAAGAACATCTGGGTTTGTAGGAACTCATAATAACACGGCCAGTTTCACAAATCAGTTTGTGTTGACTTAAGGATTTTAATTATTGTACAACATTCCACAGCTAGAAGGAAAGTACCACATCTACACTGTGCACATGATATAAAGCAGATCCCAGAAAGCATTAATTAGGCTTATGTCCAAAATTTTTCACTGTTCTCCATCCTGGGAAAAGAAGAATCGAAAGGATGTTATTAGATAACCTGTGTAAGGATTTCAGTCAAGGAGGTCAGGAGGTTATGGTATTATATTTTTGGAGGTACTGTTCTACTTTGCGGAATTATGCTCTCAGTAACCTATGTATTCCCAATACACCTCCTCCTTCTACCCTTTCCAACTTGGACCTCTTACTGACATTTGGAAATTCTGATATTGTTGTTGTTCCATGCCTTCAAGTCATTTCTGACTTATGGTGACCCTAAGGTGACCCTATCACAGGGTTTTCTGGAGCTGAGAGTATGTGATGTGCCCAAGGTCACCCAGTAAGTTTCCTTGGCTGAACAAATGGGTAATCAAATCCTGGTCGATCCAGGGTCATAGTCTAACTCTCAAGCCATTATACTATGCTGTCTCTTTAACTCTAATATTGTTGTTGTGTCCTTTCAAGTTGTTTCCAACTTTAGGCAACCCTAAGGCAAATCTATCATAGGGTTTTCTGGGGCTGAGAGTGTGTGATGTACCCAGGGTCAACCATTTGGTTTCAATGGCTGAGCAAGGAATTGAACCCTGATCTCTAGGGTACTAGTCCAGCACTCAATGATGGCTCTCAAATGTGATATTACTGTCCTTAAACCACCATTTATACAGAACGTTTTCAGAGACCTGAAGGTGATACCTTTTGCACAGAGCAGCTTTTAAAGGAAAAAGGATAGGTGGCATAGATATATCTATAAGTAAAACTATATCTGCCAGAAATGATTATAGTTCATTTAGATCATGATATAATTATATTATTTCTTCTTCCTCTTTCTATGGGTGTATGTAGAGGTACATATTTTAAATTGTATATTTTTGGCACGACCTACTGTTTCTGGTTGCTTTACATGTAAAACACCATGTACATGGATGATGCTATATAAATAAATGAATCATTATATAATGATTAATATATCATTTAGCATATCATTTAATGTGTATCAGTTAAGTTAACGAAGACACCATAAAAGAAGAGCTTAGCTTGCTTCCTGGATAATTTTGAGAATTAAATAATCTAGTTCTTGTAATTTGGTTTTGAAGCTTCTCCAGATATCTTCTATAGGTAATTAATTAGATGAGCCAGTATAGCACAAATATTTCCATAAATATTTTTAGAGCACTGGTTTGCCAAAGTAATGATGGTAAGTTAAGAGTGACATGGGATATGGGAAGTAGCAAGACTAATCTAATAAAAGAAATGCATCTAGGTTTACTTTCTTTAAAAAAGGTTTTAATTCAGATTCAAATGTACAAGACAGCAAACAAAGCACGTATCAAAATCTAAATCAGTGGTTCTCAACCTATGGGTCCCCAGATGTTTGTGGACTTCAGCTCCCAGAAGCCCCAGCCACTATGGTCAATGCTCAGGGCTTCTGGGAGCTGAAGTCCAAAAACATCTGGGGACCCACAGGTTGAGAACCACTGATCTAAATGATTTTGTTTCAGGTTTTTTTTCAATATGAAAATTAAATATGTTTACAAGAATATAATCTAAAATAAATTGTGAAATATTACCCATAAATACATATTTAGAGATGGAATTATGATTGGGGCTAGGTAACTAATGTCCCTCCAGATGTTGGTGTTCCAGTTCCCATCAGCACCAATAGCCCAGCCAAGGGTGAAGGGGGAAGGGAATACATTGGAAGAGCCACAGGTTCCCCATTTTAAGGTTGTGTCATATCATCTGCTGGAAGAATGCATTTAAAATTTCAGTAGATATAACCACAAAAATTCATGGGATTGATGAACAAGTAGATTTTCATCTTGATCACCATCTTAATATAAATGCTGCAGACAACATAGTATATACAAAGAAAAAAGATCAATACTATATACAGTGCGCCCTCCATATATGTGGGGGTTCCATTCCCGGAAGCCCAGTTTATCACCCCCCCGGCAAAGCATTGGGTCCCATTATATAGCTCACTGTGTCTATTGACTATAATAGGGCACAGTGCTTCACATGACCTTGCATTCGTGCGTGTGGAGCTCACAGCAAGGGAGGGCTCACTGTAGTATATATGATAAGTCAGATTAATAGTATATCTTCCCTAGTATGGTCTACTGTCTGATAGATACCATAGTACAAATACCTATATTGCCTCCAGCAGAAAAGCAGGATATGCTGGTATTCTGTACAGTAGGTCATTCTGGACAGTCAGTTGGTGATTGAAATCCATTTCCATCCCCAGGTAATGCCAGCTGTGGTCTCTGTATCTATATGCATATATGTCAAATATAAGACAATTCCCTGTTATAATGGCAACACTGTGCTTGATAAAGGAACCCAGATTACAGAGAGTACAGGAAAGATGTGGGATTTTTGTACATTCTCGCTGGTGTGAAGGCCATATCTTTTTAGCTGCTTTCTTGTCCCCAGATGATTATGAAATGTTAGATGAAAAGGAATAGCTTGTTAATTCTTAAATGCACTGAAGTAGTTGTGTCGCAGTATGGAAGTCACATCTTTTCTAAATAAGCATTCAGCACTGGTCGAGTACGTTTGTTGTTGGCCTCAAGATATATTAATTAAGAATATCTGCTCGAAGATGAAGTCACAAGCTTTCAAAACTGGTTTCAAGATGATCTCAGTGAAGCATTTTTTTCTTGGTGGGATCTGAAAGAAACAAACAAAGAATTCTTAGTTGTCTTGATTAGAAAGAAGAATGCTATGCATGATTTGCTTTCAGACTCTCCCTACTTTCCTGCTTGTACTTTTCTTGATCTTCTGCAGCTCAGCCAGGAGGTGGAAACTAAGGTGGCATGATGAAGGTGTTCCTCCTTATTCTGTAAATCATGTATTGCAAATAATTTCACCAACTGGTAACCTTTAACATGACCTATGGCACTTTTAGACATTCAAGAGAGAGAAAGTAAAGAGAATTCATATGGAAATCTATTTCCTGGAATGCTTCTTTTAAGTGTAGTGCCAAATGAGCAGTGTAAATGATGTTTCCTCTATAATTTAACCATGAAACATAATGGACTCATGGCCAATATACTAGAAAGATGTAAGTGTTTAATTACTACTAAGGTTTTCATTTCAAGTGCAATCTTAGGGTTACTCAAGAGAAAATTCCACTATGGTCAGCGTGTCTTACTCCCTACTAATCATGAATAGTAGGGGCTTAGCAGCTTTGGGGTCTAACTTTCTGCCCCAGAAGTCTCCAGGAAACACACGTATTGCTGAAAGAACCAAAAATTGAAAACCAAAGCAGAAATGGAAATGGTTGGAAGTCTGCCTCTCATAGGCTCATAGCATCATACAGCTGGAAGGGCCATTTAGTACCACTCCCTGTCATGCAAAAATATACAACTAAAAAACTCCAGAGGCCATCCAACTTCTGTTGAAAGACATCCATAAAAAGAGAATCTACCTCCTCTCCTTTGGAGATCTAGTTCACTGTTGAACACTTCTTACCGTTAAAAAGTTCTTCCTAATGTTTAGGTGGCATCTCTTTTCTTGTAATTTGAATCTATTGGTTCATGTTTCAAACGCTGGAGCAGCAGAAAACAAACTTCCCCATCTTCCACTTCCCTTTCCTTCAGATATTTAAAAATGGCAAACATATCACCTCTCAGCGTTCTTTTCTTCCAGCTATATACCAATCTCTCTAAGCTGTTCATCATTTCCAGATGTTTTATCCGGTCCCTTGTATTTAAATTTAGACTTGCTCAATAATATAGAAGGGAGGGGACAGTTTAAAGAGGAATAAAGGACTTGCTGGTAATGAAGGAAGATCTACTCAGATGCTTGCAACACCAGTGGTTCTTTTTCCAAGTGAGCAGTTTGCTGCATTATGATAAAATGAAGGAATGGAGAGTGAACTGAACAAGTCAGCAACACAACTTGCTTGTTAAGATAGGCCTGCTGTGTGGTTGTGACAGATTCAGGCTCAGCCATGCAGGTCTTCTGCCAACATGTTCAATTTCATCTTTAGTGAAACTTACTGAAAATACCTCATGCTCATATCTTGAGAAAGAAATTGAAACAGGCCCTTATTTAAAAGCAAAGCAACAAATTTATTAAATTTGCGTTGCCACTTCTTAATGGAGCTCAATTAGTGAAGAGAAAGCTTTACTAGTGTAGCTGTAAAATATTTTTGTAAAAGTGATCTTTGATTTTCCCCTGAACATCTGTTACATTACTCCTAAAGCTGTCTAAATGTGTTCATGGAAAATTTATGAATGAAAATAATTACCCAGTAATTTTACTGTGCTATAGCAGAAATAAGTGGTTTTAATAAAAGATTATAGACTATGAAGAAAGTGCTTGACTATTTCATTTTACTCTCAATTTTAATCTCACATTTAAGAGTTGCTTTCTGTAGCTGGCATCAGTCCAGATATTAGAGACTTCTGATATATGAAGAAACCCGACCTTTACAGTAAGTTATCAATAAACCCTAGTTTCTTCATAATAGGCTTTTACCCTCCTGTGTTACCAAAAGAGACTTTGAATAATATTCTCTGCCTATTCTAAACTAATAGATCATCGTTTCCCAACTTGCACTGAATTTGTTTGAGCAGAATTCCCACCATCTCTTACACTGGTTGTGCTGACTGGACCTGATGGGAGTTGTAGCCCTCAAATTTGCAGGGCCCCATGTTGAGGAAGGCTGGAATATACTTTTCACAGTAAATTCAAAAGATATTCACAATGAATTCAAAGAACACAAATTTTAGTCTTCAATTGTTTCAAAGCTGAATTGTTTGAAAGTTAAACTTTTTCCAGAAAATGCTGTTTCATCATGGGAACAAATTAAGACTGTGGTAAGTGATCAGTCACAAGCCCAGTAATGTTAGTCTTGGGATTTGTTTTTAAAAATTGCGAAGACTCAACTTGTTTTAAGTCAGGATGGGGTGAGCTTGATCTTCCAGATGTTCCTGGGCTGCAGCTCCTAGCATTCCTTGCTATTGACTGTGCCGACTAGGGCTGATGGGAGTTGTAGTCCAAAAAATGTATGCATGGCACTTTGCATGCCCCCCCTTTTTAAAAAAAGATGCCTCCAATTTGAGACTTAAGTCATAAAAGATACTTCATTTCAGATATATAACTGCAAGCCTCTCACTTTACTTCACATTTACTGCTATTAAACCTTTAGCAAGTGCCAATATGATAACAGAGGGTATTGCCACCTTGCAGTCTTGACAATGAGATATATTTTGTAGCCCAGATTATACTATCTGATAAGGCAGTTTCTGTTTCCTCTGTCCCTTTTCTCCTTGGTCCGATCATCTCTCATCTCCCTTAGAAAACCTAGCAACCTCCTCAGTGTAGCAAGTATGGGAGAAAAACACAGGACAGAATAGGGAGAGAAAAGCAGAGAAAGATAGGCCTACCACAGTAGTAATAGGCTTTAAGGCTGTAATGTTGGATTACTGGTTGTGAACCCTGTAACAGATGCTAGAATTAAGCACTGGAAGTATGTTCAGCGATGTTTGGTGACTCAGCTCAGCATGGAGGTGATGAAGCTGTCTCAGGTTTCCCCATATACAGTACAGGTTCAGCACCTTGGACAGCACTTTTAAAGTTTGGATAGAAACCCAGAGATCCACCACTCCATTGACACTAGAGCCATCAGATCCTGCTGGCTGTATTTGTCAGAAACTGCATTTTCTTGTGATGTCTTCAGGCCTATTTTCTGCCTTTGATTGTTTGGACCTGTCACACCAATATGAACTTTGGGTGTGTCCATGTTCTAGTTACAGCACTTTGACACCACTTTTAGACCACAAGTTCATCCTGCAGAATGGTAAAGAACAGCATGGTGTCATTGTTTGAACATTGGACTATGACCCTGGAGACCAGGGTTTGATTCCCTGTTTGTCCATGGAAACCCACTGGGTGACCTTGGGTGTGTCACACACTCTCAGCCCCAGAAAAGCCTGTGATAGGTTTGTCTTAGGGTCACCACAAATTGGAAATGACTTGAAAATACACAAAAACATCATCAGCAGCAGCAACAACTTTGAATTCTCTGGTGCTCTCTCCTGAACTATAGCCCAAGAGCTCTCTAAGTACCTTATGATGCTGCAAACCCCAAGACTCTGTACGGTGAAACCATGGCAATTAAAGTAGTAGGCAAATTCTATAATTGTGTAGTGGGATAATACCTTAAATTAGATTTTGGTTGCTAGGCGCAATTCTTGAAATAATTTCTGTCTCTTCAAGAGTTGCATAGAGTTTTACTAACTATTTGCCTTCCAGCTCTCTATGTTACTGTGTTACGTACTATCTATGTTACTCCCTATGTAACTGTGATGTTACTGTGATGGAAAGAAAGAACTTGACCACATGGTAAAATCTTGTTGCCCAAACAAATTAAAGAGGAGCAACAAAACAGGAAACAATTCTAGCTTTTCTTTTTCTTCTTGTGAACACACAAGCTCTTGTGCCTGTGTGCATACAAACTCTTTGGAAAATAACTGTAATACCAATTGCTGACATACTTACTGTTTAGCAGATGTCTAATGAATATCTAGATCAACTTGGAGCAGTAGAATCTGGTTTAAAAAAAGAAAAAAGATGAACATGTAATGCCTCCTGTCCTTAAAGATGACATATCCTGACTGGTAGATGACTGGGGTTTATAAGTACTCAACAACAGGTAGCTGTCCAGCAGGTCCAGCTTCTGCCACCTCAGTGACAGTCTTCCTCTCTTTACATAAGAATGCAGTCCATTAATTCTTATGGTCAAAAAGTCTAACTCTCTCATTTAGAGTTCTGGAAGCACTGCTAAATTCAAAGATTCTCTTTATGCCTCTGCCTCCTTTTTAGTATCATTAGAGCAGTGAAAATGTTTAAACAGGACTAGCATACCTCAGTGAACAAAGCCTCTGATAAATCATCTCATTTTTACCAACTCTTTTCATGCCTGCCCAGCTTCCCTTTTCTCCTCATCCTCTGTCTAGCTGGAATTTTTTTTTTATCAGTACTGACATTGAGAGGATGGTGAAGAAAGGCTGGAGAAACACAGACTTTCAGTGCTGGGTTGCAAGAGCGCTGTCTACAGTAAACAGTGCAATAACTATTGAGCTGGGAAGGAATGGGATTCTGTTGTAGCTGATCCTACTGTAGCTGGGCATACAGCAGACAAGGTAAAGAAGAGCTACCCCTAGAATCTTTTATTGAGCACGAACAGGAAAAGGGAGAGAAAAGGAGAAACAGATTAGCCTGCTTCACTAGCTACCCCTAGTGTGTAAAAAAACCATAAAAGTTTCACCATGAAAATGGAAATCATTCTGGTACCAAATTTTCTGTTAAAGAAGTAATGCCCAAGAACACATCTCCTTCATTAACTATAACTATACCTTTATAGGACTTCCTGCATGCCTCTAACCATACTTCACAGTTTCTTTCTCTCAAGCTTTTTCTTTGCTCAACTATACACTGATGATCAATGTGATTAGGAAAGCAGTCCCTGTGATTCCAAACAGCTCCTCCCTCTCACTTCCTCCTCCTCCTTCTTTCTCTTCTGATCAGTGTGCCAGTGAGTCACAACTCTAGATAGCTCCTCCACCTGAAACTCTCTAATTAGAAATAGAATTAAGAAATTTAGATGTGTATTTAGAATGTATATTTAGGCCATTTCTACACTACACTGTTACAGTGCTATTGTTCCACTTTCAAAATCCTGTGGAATTCTGGGGTTTGTAGTTTACTGAGGCCCAAGAGCTCTCTGGCTGAGAATTCTAAATACCCTTTCCTAAACTGCAAATCCCAGGATTCCACAGCATGTTGAAAGTGGAATAATAGCATGTAACAGTATACTGTGGAAGTGGCCCTAGATACAAGAAATACACTTGTCAAGTATACAAGTGTGATGCTGCTTGCTTCCCTTTTGCTTTTCTGAAATGTCACACTAGAAATTCAACACTTTTCATTCAATAGACTCCGCTGAATGTGTCTACCTCTTACAAATCCATCCCACCCTTCCCACAAAAGGAAGAAACTTTACTGCTAACCCAACAAAGAGAAACTTCCTTTCCATTTGGTTGAAAATTATCAGTTCAACCTGTTCAAGGTTTGTAGAAGAGTTATGGTGCTATTTCTTACCACATCCAGCTTTGGTAAAACAGTCCAGAGTCCCATAAATGCACCGGCATAACTGACATCCTTCTTGAGACCATTCACCATGGCCAAGGGCACCACAGTTCCTAAGAAATTGAGAAACACATGAAGAGAAGATGAGTTCCTACTATTCCCAGAGAGGCAACCATCCAGAAGTCAAATCTGGATCCCTTCCTATTGGAAAAAGGGCATAACCCAGTACCTAAAATAGATTGCGGGGGGCAGAAAATTGGAAAAATTGTTCCATACCCACTAGGGGGCATTTGGGAGTATTTTTTCAATTTTCAATTTCCCCCAAAAAGATTTCTGTGGGAGGCACCTGTGTTTTAAAACATTACATTCATAGATACGCAATCTGCTTTTATGTACCTGATTCTGGTGTCATATTCACAATGCCTTCCAGTGAAGTGTTTTGGACATACGCAAAAGGTCCCCAGGAAACAACTTCCTCCATTTTGGCAGCAGTGTTTGCTCAATTTGCTGGCTAGAATCAAAATCACAGATAAATAAAAGAACATTGCTCAGACCAGAAAGCAGAATGGGTCAGTATTATGCTTAAAATTATCATCATGCTTCATAGCTATCCAAAACTAGGAATGAACAGACATATATTATAAAGAACACATCAGTTTTCCAACTGCTGTGCTCTTTGTGGAGTTAAGGTTGTTTTTTATCATAATAAAATCTGGTTAGAAAAAAAAAAGAAATGGTTTGTGGAAATTTTTCAGCAGACCTTTTCCCCTTTTCCCCTTTCTTCTTTTCTTTTTTCTTTTATTTTTTTTTATTTTTTGTCATGGTTGATCTATGTCAGGGTAGGGCTCATGTACCTCTTTGGATGCTGTTGCATTGCAACTCCCAGTGTTCCTCATTGTTGGATGAGCTGATTAGGGCTGTTGAGACTTACAGTCCAGCAACATCTGGGGGACTACATGATTTACACCCTATTCTATGCAAATAGCTGATGGTTTGATTGTTTGAGTGGTTTAACTCCATGAGAAGAGATTCAAATATTTATTTTAAAAAACAGCTAAATTAAAAATGGTAGGACAAAGTTTGCATAGATTTCAGGTGGCTTGGCCTTAATAGGAGACCCAGCATGGGGTAGTGATTTGAGCATTGCATTATGACCCTGGAGATCTGAGTTCAACTCCCCACTCTGCCATGGAAACCCACGGGGTGGTCTTAGGTGTATCATACTCTCAACCCCCAGAAAACCCAGTGCCATGTAATAAATGTGGAGGATCAGCACACAACTTTTGCTGAGTTATCAGCTAATATATACTGGGTCATGTTGTGAGTCACTGAAGTTACAAAGATCTGGTCGATCACTACTGGAGGCAATATGGGAGGGAATTCCATTTTCCCCAGCATCACCTCACTTGCTGCTCTAGGGGTCTCCAAAGCAGCTTTTCAAGAGCTAATAGAGAGAAGAAATTAGAAAGGTCACTTCTTCTCCATTCCTTCCCTTCCCTAGACAATCTGACTTCCAGCCTGTTAAATGCTGTCCTGTTGGCCAACATGACAATATTATGCTAAGGACCAGAATGCCATTGATACTGATTATACTACATTCTCAGTATTTAGATGGAAACATACACAAATCATCCTGAGAAGTCATAACATCTGTTGTTGTTGTTGTTGTTGTTGTTGTTGTTGTTGTTGTTGTTGTGTGTCTTCAAGTAGTTTCTAATTTATGGTGATCCTATTGGCAACCCTATCACAGATTTTTCTTGGCAAGATTTTTTCAAAGGGGGTTTGCCCTTGCTTTCATAGAATCATAGAATCATAGAATCATAGAAATGTAGAGTTGGAAGAGACCACAAAGGCCATCCAGTCCAACCCCCTGCCATGCAGGAAAACCCTCAAAGCCCTTCCGACAAGTGGCCATCCAGCCTCCGCTTAAAAAACCTCCAAAGGAGGAGACTCCACCACACTCCGTGGCAGCACATTCCACTGCTGGACAGCCCTGACCGTCAGGAAATTCTTCTTGAGGTTCAGGTGGAATCTCCCCTCCTGCAGCTTGTATCCATTGCTCCTTGTCCTGGTCTCAAGAGCAGGAGAAAACAAGCCCACTCCCTCCTCAACATGACATCCCTTCAAATATTTAAACATGGCTATCATGTCCCCTCTCAACCTTCTCTTCTGCAGACTTTCCATTGAGGCTGAGGGTATATCACTTGTCCAAAGTCACCCAGTGTGTTTCCATAGCTGAGCAGGGATCTGAAGCTTGGTCTCCCAATGTTCTGAAGCAATAATCAAACCACTAACCCATGCTTGCTCTTCATAACACCCTAGGAACTTAATTATGTTGTTACTGCTACCAAATAAAATAAAATATAAACATTATATCATTTTATTTTGAAGAAAAGGATGTTACAAAGAGAAACACTGACAAAAAACCCAAAAACACTCTGAGCATTGACATGAATCAAAACAGTTCTGAGTTTATGAGGCTGAGGCTGGACAGAGGTATTTTCTAAATGGAGACTCAAATTTTCATGGCGTTTGTTTCAAGCCCAATAGTGACTCTAGCTGAAACCGAATACATCAAGAGTCCTCTTTGTGAGGCTACAGACGCCTCCCCATTACCTCTACAAGACAACAACATACACACATGATCAAGTCTTCTCTCTTTTCCTCCCCATCTGATTTTATAGCATCTTGCCTCATGAAGCGCTCTGAATAGCTCAAAAACTTGCACATACATTTCTGCCCTTCCGGCCTCATAAAGGGATTTATCACAGTATGGATACGGGATTTTTTTTCCTTAGGGACAACAAAAGCAATTCTTTAATAGCTTTTTCTTGTCCTGTGTCTTTCAAGTTGACTCCTGATTTTCATAGAGTTTTCTTGGGACAAATTAAAAGTGAAGCACTTTAAGTGTTTGATAGTGCTATGTAAGTATGTTGGGTTTAATGATTTGGATAGAACAGCCTTGACCAACTTGGCATTTTCCATATATATACTGGGCTATAAATCTTGCCATCTCCATCCAGCCTGGACATTGGTCAGGTATGGTTGATGATGTGAATGGCAATCTGACACATCTGGAAGGCACATATGTACAGGTGTATAATTTGATGCAAGCAACAAATGTTGTGGGTATGAATGATAGTATGCCTGTGGGGACGATAGTATGCCTAGTTGCCTTTCTTTAAGCAGCTCCTTTGTTACTCTAGTTCCTAATACACTTGATGGTCTAGTTCAAAGCATCTTTCCAATTATCCAGGGAGAAAACTGTCTTTTCAAGAGGGAACAGGTCTGTATCAGTCAGTATGATAATAGTGACCAACAGCCCCTTGAATTTAGTACACTTATTTTGGTTTAAGAAATCTTTTTTTTAAAAAAATCTCTTTTAAATGTTCTATCAGGACCAGAAAATAAACAGGCATCTGTTCATACAATAAACCACATACCGTCTGTGATCCCAATGAAAGGCAAAACATTGGAAGGTTTGTTCTTCTTCTTCTCAGAATTGAGATTATTCAGAACATTAAAAGTTTCCAGAGGTGTATTCAGCTTCTCATGGCTGGCATTGTTATCACAGTCTTCTCCTTCACAAGCTTTAAAGAGAAGAAATGTGTCAAGCCCAAGTAATGGCAAAGTGGCAGTTTCAGAGCATCCATCAGTGAGCAACTTCAAGAAACTTCAAGAAAAGAGATGGTATCATCTGCTTTTTAAATAAAGTTGCTTCAAGTGGAATAGGAATCAGTCACCTACATCTAGGGGCAAAGCACTGAAGTTCCCCTTCATAATTATTTTAATTTAACATCAGATGTAACATATTCCTAGATTTTTTAGGAGGATCCTGTTATACATTTGAATTCTGTCGAGAGGCTCTCACTGTGAGGCAGGTCACCTAAGGGAGGTCTAAACAGTTCCAGCCTGTCAAATTCCTACAGCACAGACATGGTTGGGCAGGAGGAGATACCAACCTGTTCTTCTGCTGCTTTACTTTCCTCTCAGGCACCATTCTGAGAGGTACCTGCCTTTCACAGGTCCTGTATCTCAAGTTTCTGGAAAGTTGTGATGGGGAGCTGCTCTCCATTTGTACAATGTTAGGAGCTCAAAATTGTATTTGTCATTTTTCAAAAATGAATGATTCATTGCAGCATCTTTAGTTTGGTTACACATACATATTTTTAATTCAAAAAATCCTTACCGTATCCCAGCTGGATCAGTTGTACTAACAGAGCCACACTTACAAAAACCCTGAAACAGAGAAATCAAAGTAAACAACAAAAAGACAACCAGCATCATTTCAGAGCAACATGTTAGTCTAAATTTAAAAGCAAGTCACAGCCACAATGGAAATATATCACTGTTAACTGTAGCAACTATAATAATAAATCCATGTAGCAAAATTAAATTAGTCCTCAGTAATAAAATCACTGAATACCTTGAAGAAAGCTCTGTTATACTTAAAAGTTAATTCTCAGAGTAGATAGAAAAACATTGCAAACTTAGTTTATACGCATATTTTATGTGACAAATTGCATTTATTTACCTTAAACTCTGCATTTTCTCAGTACTATCTTCTTTTCCAAATCCACCTGCTGTGAAATCTTACTGGCACCCTAGACAACAATACGCACTCCTGACAGAGGGAATCAGAATTCAAAAAGTGATTTGAAGTTACACAGCTTGTTCAATTTATAAGAAAGAAGCTCCTTTATTTCTTAAAACAATTGATGCTATAATGTTCTCTCCTCCCATTTTGTCACCTGACTCTATTGACTTAATAGAGTTGCCTGAGGTTGAGATTAATGTCCTTACACAGCCTCTGAAAGCAAGAACAGAACCTTTCAGATATACCTAATTCTGTTTTTTTAAAAATGTAGTGCTTTGTCAATGTCTCTTTTCTTGACATGAACATTACTGAAAAATGTTCTACAGTATTTAACTGTTTTTACTTGATCTCCTTGAACAATGGGCAAGATGGGCAAGGTGAGAGAAGCACTGAAGAAGAATTTTTTTAGGAAATACTAGTTTCTTCATATTAATTCTTTCTGAGAGTTACCCAAACAGTCCTTCCATGGTATTTTAGCATCTTTAAGTCCTAGTCAATAGTAGTACCAGAAAACCCAATAGGATAAACACCATTCTATAATCTACCTGGGCAGATTTCAAGTTTTTGTTGTTCTTTATATGACATCTGTACATTTCTTTCTTTCTTTCTTTCTCTAGTGGTTGTTTAATTACAGAACTCTAAAATCACAACGTAAAAAATAATGACACAAATTGTATTAGAGTCTTCAGAGAAGTTCTGCTTAATAGTATTTCAGCTGTACCATCTGTACGTTTTAGGAGATGTAAATAGCCCAGGTACAGTTAGGAATTATTGCCATACTCATAGTAAAACTTGGAATAGGCTCCCATTGAAATAAATGAGGCTTACTTCAGCATTGATGACTAACTCAAGTGTCATGGATTACAATGTGGCTCCTCTAAAGAAGTCTGGATACAGTTCACTGAATCCTATGAAATAAATTATTCATTATTAGGGCTGCAGTCCTATATCTGCTTAATTTCTAGCACTGAACTCAGTTGGACTTAGTAAATGTGCATTGTTAGTGAACTCCTATTACTTTCTATGGAACTTGAGCCCAGATAATTTTGGTTCAAGGGTGGGAATCATGTGGCCCTGGAGAGATTAATGGATTGCTAGTTCTTGAAATCCTCACAACTGGCTGTGCTGAGTAGGGCTGCTGGCAGTTGTAATTCAAAATATCTGGAGGGCTGCATGATTTTTTCCCCCTGTTCTACACCTGCCTGAAAATATATCCCTTTAAAATGTATGAGCTTAGTTATGAATTAACAGATATAGCAGTAATGAACAACTGTAGGTTTCCAGCTCCTATCAGCCATACCCATTACAGCCAATTGTGAAACATGGTGGGACTTGTAGTCCAGAAACATCTGGAAGACCAGTTTTTTTTTTTTTAAAGAACAGTAATCCTCAACTTTTGTTCCTTTAGCTGTTTTTGGACTTCAGCTCCCAGAATCCCTCATAATGGGTCATGCTGGTTGGAATTTAGGGGAAATCCAAAGCATATGGAGAACCAAAGGTTGACCACGACTTTTTCAGAGTACACCTTTTAATTTAGGAATGAAATGATTAATCACTGTCTATTATTTAACGCCTTTGTGGAAGTTTTCCATTTGTTTGAATGCAATAAAATGCAAATTGCCTGGAAAGGATCCAAATGTCAGCAAGTTCAACTCTTGTGTGCTTTTTATATAGGATATAATTGTGGATTCCTGCACTGGCAGAAGGTTGGACTACAGAACCCTTGAAGTCTTTTTAACAGCCCATATCCAATCTATTGTGAGCAGAGGAAAACAGTCAACCGAGATCTTTTGTTTTCCCCGTCTGTGGAAGAGAGAGCACCCTTATTCTTCTGGTCTCTAAGTGTGCTACAAGTTCTGCCACTGGTTCTACAGTGCAACTACCTTTGATTTCTCCTTTTTACATTATGTGGAATTAGCAATGAGCATAAGAAAGGTATTTATGCTAGCAGAATGGCTATGTTGGATGCCAGCCAACACTATCAGTTATGATTTGGATTATATATAATTTTTGAAATAAGACCCCAAGGATATAAAGATTATGGGCAGCCCATGGTACATTTTCATGATTACTTTAGATATTGAGAATGAAAATATTAAAAATGTGTACAATAAGAAAAAATCATTTCATACTACCTGAATTTGGTAGGAATAACCTTCTGTATGATAGCCAGTATGGTGTAGTGATTTGAGTGTTGAACTAATACTCCAGGAGACCAACATTCAAATCTCCGCTCAGTCATGGAAACCCAGTGGGTGAACTTGGGCAAGCCATATTCTCTCAGCATTAGAAGAAGGCAATGGCAAACCATCTCTGAATAAATCTTTCCAATAAAACTTTAGGATTGTGTTGCCATAAGCTGGACTTGACTGTAAATAAGAATAAGCACAACAACCTTTTTCATACACATGTGATGCTACATAAGAGTATGTTTTCTGCTCCACCAGAAAGAAGCCCCACTGAACTTATTAAGAATGTAATTCCAACTAGACTTGTATGTAATTTCATTGCTGAAATAGAAAGCTGACCTTCTGTGAATTGCTCACCTTGCTTCCATTTAAATGATTCAAATAAATGTATAGAAATTCATTTGTGTTTTGTTGAGCTCTAGGGAATAAAAAGCTTAATTATTAGGCCCTAATATGTCATGGTCATCATCCAAATTTTAACGAATACAGAGCTAATGGAATGCTTAATGTGAAAGCTAAATAAGTAATTAATTAGTACTTCTGAGGATTCAAAATAATTGTTCTGTGCATAGATATTGCATTAAATTAATTGTTCTTAACAAAAAATGCCTGTAGTCTTGCTCTTCTTTTCTCTTTCTTCCCACTGGAAACTGTTTACTGAAGTTCATTAGGGCACTGTTCTGTGAGACAAGATTAATTACCTCCAACTAATTGTTTTATAATTGATTCCTGAAACTACACATTATTGATCATTTGGTTCTACTTTGCCTCTATTTGTGTATCATTATCGTAAAGCATAAGAAAACCTCTAATGGGATCACTTGTGATTATGTAGTTGCTGATGACTTGGGGAAAGAAATGATTTCTCTTCTGAATTATATGAAATTTAAATTTAAATAGCGCAAAATGGCAAAAACCAAGTCTTTGAGATGCAGGCAATAAAGCTTAGCAGCTCATTTAGAGCTACATAGCTTTAAATTGTGCACAAAGATAGCAAGACAATTGCCTACAGAAACTCTCTGACATTTGGCATTGTTGAATTCCCATAGTCAAGCTGCGATTTGTTTGGATGTATGAAATCAATCTGGCTTTTCCTAAACCTAAGATGAAATCTCCAAGCCATTATATAATAACAATTGAGTCATTCATTATTACCTCTTTGCCATCAGGCCAAATGAAGAGTTTTACTTAATGAAGATGATGCTTAAGTGAGCCTTGCTCTTTCAAAAGGAGGATCTTCACTTTTACAATGTGTGCCATTGTTTTGTTTTGTATTTCTAGCAAAGTCTTCTTGAGAAAGGCTCTGTGACCTTACAATGCCACGACAGACAGAAATTCAACAGGTGGAGTGATCTCTAGTGCCAGGATGCAGGACTTGCAGTTCCTGCGTCTGCTTGCTTTTTCTTCTCTTCTTTTAACTTCTCCCACCTCCACACACACATTGACTCCTACATATACAGTATTAGATTCTAGGGCCATTTACTAAACAGATCAGTAGGAGATTTAGCACAATACATCTTTTCACATTATGCAATGAATATAGTGAACTCACAGTCAAAATATGGTAATGGCTACTATAGAGCAGAACAGTTTTTCAGTGCAGGATCTACAGGCTGGAGGGGATTAGAATGAAGTGGGAGTGCCCCTTTACCAGAGGCTGGAGCAGTTACTTTTTTGGACTACAAGGCTGTAATTGGTGGGATGTTCTGGGGGCTGTAGTTCAAAAAGTATCTTCTGCCCTCCACTGGCAAAGAAGAACTCCCCAATATGCCAGCAAGTGTACCCTGGAGTCTCCAGTTAAGCTGATGGAAAGCTTCACAGATCTGGCATGGAAAAAAACAGAAAAGGAACAAGCAGATCAGCAACATAACAAAAAAATTTCCAACAGTATAATGAGTAACAGCAACGTGTTAACTTCTCAAATACTGTATTGAGTATGAGAGACAAATTATTTTTTTAAAAAAATCTTTCCAAGCTCTGGTTGGAACTGCACTGCTAATTACTTTAACAGAGAATTATTAAGAATTCACAGAGAATGCATCTTAGGTTACTGGTTGTGATAGGTGTGCACATTTTTCTGGTTGAGGAGCAGTATGCCACTGAACAATAGTTTTGGGGAGGCAACAATGGAAGATAGCTAGTGACCTTACGTCTTGCTTGTCACCCTCTCATGAGCATTTGGTTGGCCACTGTGAGACACAAGATGTGGACTTGTGGTCCTTTCACACTCCACAGTTATAGCACTATGATTCCCTTTTAACTACCATGGGTATGTCCGATGGAATCCTGGCTTCTGCAGTTTAGAGAGAGGCTTTAGAACTCTCAGCCAAATCACTCAAGGGCCTCACCGAACTACAGATTCTGGGTTTCCATAGGATGTCACCATGACAGATAAAGTGCTATAATTGTGTAGTGTGAGAGACTCCTAGGCAGACAATTCCAGTGATTAATTAGGGTTCTTGGTAGCCTGTGTCTGAAGAGGGTGACCAAGATGATCAAAGATCTGGAAACCAAGCCCTATGGGAATAGTTTAGGGAGCTGGGGAAGTTTAGCTTGGAAAAGAAAAGACTGAGAGGAGACACGATAGATGTCATTAAATGTCTCAAGGGATGTCCTATGGGGAAAAAAAGCAAGCTTGTTTTTTGCTGTTCCAGAGACTAGAATACAGATAAATGAATTCAAATTTCAAGAAAAAGGGATTCTGTCTTAAAATTAGGAAGAACCTCTTGGCTGTGAGAGCTGTTTCACAGTGGACTATGCTTTCTCAAAGACTTCCTTCTTTGGAGGTCTTTAAACAGGTAGGATGGACATTTCTTGAGAGTGCTTTCGTTGTGTTTTTGTGCATGGCAGGGGGTTGGACTAGAGGGCTCTTGCCCCTTCCAATGTTATGATTCTATGAAATGATTATACAGTTATTATTAATTTTATTTATACCCCATCATTCTCCTAGTTTGGGACTCAAGGTGGCCATCTTGTGAAATCCTGGGGTTTGCAGTTTAGGGAGGAGCATTTAGAATTTTCAGCCAGAGAGCTCTTTGGTCTCCGTAAGCTACAACTCCCAGAATTCCACAGGATGTTCAAAGTGGAATAATAGCACTATAACAGTATAAGGCGGAAAGGCCCATAGTCACATTAATGGGCTAGCAAAGATGTTTCTGTTTAGGTGGATGTTTGGCAACTGAGAAAGGGACACTTAAGAAATGTATGTGTGTTGAATTTTCTATTGATATTCCTTTTCAATTGCTAGTTATTCAGGTGTTTTTAAACATTATTTTAAATTGCATGTTAATGTTAAAACCACTTTGTTCTTATCAATATCAATTTTTCAAATAATTTTATCAGCTTGAAAAATGTTGCATTAAAAGAAAACACACAGCAAAGAAAAAGCTACAAACTATCATCAGGTAGTATCATATTGGTCCAACTTCGGTTTAAATCTGAAGTCAAAATATGCAGTTCAGACTTAATTCAGATTACAGTTGGCTGTCCGCATTTGCTAGGGTTAGGGGCTCAGGATCCTCACAAAACTGGAAAATATCAAAATGTGTGTGTGTGTGTCTGAGGGAAGGGCACTGAGGCATGGTGGGAAAAGCAGGCACTGAAAGTCCAAAGCAGAGGTGGTGATGGTACAATTAGCTTGTTTGTTTTCTTCTTTCTTTTATTCGGCAAATCCCTAGCCTCTATTGATCCTGAAGTTCAGAGCACAACCATATCCCAGAGACGGATGTTCTGCATTTACTTTGTAGATGTTTTTGGTTGTTTTCGTGTCTGTATTGTTTGCTTGTCTATATATCTCTATATTCCTTTCATTCATAATAATCCAGAATTTCCTTTAGGAAATTTTACTTTATGGGACGTTTCAATATATTAATTGTGTTGCAAAATAAATCAGTCTTTTAACTTGTGAATCCCTTAAAGCAGTGCTACACAAAGTGCTGGTCCAAGGACAAATACCATACCATGAGCCACTGAGTTACAGTGTGCAGCAAGTGTCCAGAAAAGAAACAGTTGTAATTAGCAAGCACAAATATGGTGCCAGACATTGCCAGATATCTTAAGAAGCAGTGCCTCAAATGGCAGTTAAACAGGATTTGAAACTGGCAGATTATTTCAGAATGTTTATTTATGTTCTTTTCTTTCTATTGTGTCATCACATAATTGATGAAGACTGCAATCCTACATCCACTTCCCTAAGCATATACGCCATTGGTATCTACGGAAGCTACCTTTGAATAAGCTTGTGGTGTAAAAGTTGTCATTTTTCTTTAATTACATTCAGCTTTCAAAGCAAATTATAAGACTTAATTAAATAAAAGATAGATGTGTACATTTTAGAACTGAAGTAATTAAGGCCACAGTTTTGCATTTGGAATTCATCAGCTGAGGGTTTTTAGGATGAAGCCCTGCTATGCTGCCAGAATTTCTGATACGCGGTTGCCATTAGAATGCTAACATAAAACATACTTGCTCTCTCTTTGTGTTTTTATTCTAAAATATCTCAGTTACACATAGTTTCTGGACCTAAGTCAACCGCTGCAGTAAAAAAAAAGAAAAAAAGAAAAACCCATGTAAAATATATTTACAGTAGTCAGAATTCCTGTGTAAAATGCCTATATTTAAAAACTGGTATCTAATCTCTTTCTAACTGGAAAAAGCCAATATTATTTTTTAAAAAAGAGAAAATGTAGATTTTAATTCTCAATAGGAATTGTTAATGTATAGGCATTTCATGTGGTAATAAACTATACTTCTGATAAGGATGGCTTAATAAATACATACCATTTAATTACTTTCTCTTGTGACTGGTTGTATTATTTTTCTAAGGACAGAATGTATTATCCTAACAGAAGAGCTTAAAAATTACTTTTTTTTTTAATTTTGGTGACGGAGCTATTGTTATTACAAGAGCTCATCCTAAAGTAAGCACTGCCACTAGTTCAGACAACTTTAGACCTTAGAGAAGCTCGCTCATTCTTAGCTTCTTTGCTTTCTAGCTCCATTCCATGACTTCACTGTTTGAGGGACATTACAGCTCTGTCATCCCTGATGTTTACAACTCCTTTTAAATTTACAAGCCCTTGTGTTATACAGTCAAAGAAGATTGTTACCCAACTCTCCTGAGTGTTCTGGTCTTTAATGACAATGACCATAAAACATATTGCATTAATTATCAGGAAGATAATTTGTGGTATGTATATATTGTGCGTAGTAGGGTGGCTGCTTGGCTCCA
Source organism: Iguana delicatissima (assembly GCA_948472985.1). Classification (NCBI taxonomy): domain Eukaryota; kingdom Metazoa; phylum Chordata; class Lepidosauria; order Squamata; family Iguanidae; genus Iguana; species Iguana delicatissima. Next base: position 28,187 of record CAOKZL010003088.1, read on the forward strand.
TAGTCCTTCTCTGCTCAGAGATAAAAAAGACAGAGTGGGAAACTAATGACAGGAATTCAGCATGTTGACTGTTTAACAATGAATGATCTGATTAATTCATTCAGCTGAACATCTCTTGAGATTATTTTTTTATTTATTGCTCAACTGAATGTTGTAGAAGACTAAACATCCTTTATTAAATTTATAGACATAACATTAGAAATGTGACTTATTTGTAAATGAAATTCCAGATTTTTCTATGCTTTTTTTTCTGTTTGTTCTTTAAAGCTGTAACTCTTCAGATACTCACATGGCAGTAAGTTCCATTGAACTCATTTATTTCTTAGTTGACATGCATAGGTTGCTTGCTCTGCAAACCTCATTTCCATAATAAATGAATATTTCCATTTTTCCTGCTTTCATGTAACTGTAATAATGATTATTGTAGTGTAATTTTAGTGAAAGTGTCCATAATAACTGCGGTGAATAAACTCGCTGTTAGCAGTGATATTACCTAACACTTTGGCCATTTCATCCCAGGATTGCATAGGATGTTGCAAGTGGAATAATAGCACTATAACAGTCTAGTGCGCAAATGGCCCTTAGTGTGCTCAGATGGTCATGTTATCAGTAACAGTTTTGTGGATGGTCGTTGTCATGCTTCTTACACTGAATTTCCTTCCATGCCCCAACTCCCTAAATTCTCTCTCTCTCTCTGTGTTTTGTATAATAGATGAAATGCGTGATAGTTCACTTAATTATGCTGATTAAATTCATGCTGTAATAAAAATGTTTTAGTCTTTCAGGTGCCACAGGACTCTTTTATTGGTTTATATTTGTTACAAAAGACTAACATGACTAAATCAGAAATTTGAGTTGTTTAGCATTTGAAAAGGGTATCCTATATGGGCAACCTTATATTTTAGTCTAATCATTTTAATTTGAAAGATGCCCTGAATCCCATACTGGGAAAAAGGCAGGGGATAAAGTGAAGGAAAATGATAATGACTGTAATTATGTTGTTGTATGCAAGTCATTTCCCACTCATGATGACCCTAAGGCAAACCCATTATAGGGTTTTCTTGGCAAGATTTGGTCAGATGAATTTTTTTCTTGCCTTTTGAAGCAGAGAGAGTGTGACTTGCCCACAATCATACAGTGAGTTTTCATTATTGAGTGGGGATTAAAATCGTGGTTTCCCTGAGTTCTAATCCTCGAACAACAACAACAACAAATAATAATAATAATAATAATAATAATAATAATAATAATAATAATTTTCTTATCTGAACTACAACTTTGCTCTAGCTATTTTAATAGATTCTTCAAATAATTCCTTTAGAATAGCATTGTTTTTGTTTTTGCTGGTATATTTGTATCCTTCTTTTTAGAGCTAAAGTGAGTGACACTTTAGAAAACAAAACAAATACATATGAAAATAGGAACTAAAACATGATAGACAGAAGACAACAATTGAGAGCCAATTAATCAGTTAGTCAACAGTAACTGGAAACTTTAACCCACTGGAAAGAAAAATATCTATTTAGAGCAGCAAGGGGGAAGAGATCTCTTCAAAGAGAGATCTTTGAAGAGAGTAACATAATCTTCAGCTGGTGATGAAAACCTACCAGAGAAGAGTCAGAGTAACCTCTGCACAGGAAGGCGCTTGTGCCAATGCTGACAAAGCCTTACATGGATAATTTTATGGTCACCCTGGAAGATCTTATAAGGCAAGTGGAGGCCATACCAATGAAATATTGCACAGATTTTATTTATTACTCCACTGACTTCCTGGTTAAGAAATTTAGCACTGCCCAGCCTCTTGGACTACATAATATTTACAATGCAGTCCTAGGGATGCCAATGCAGAACTGCGGTCATTGGGGCTTATTCCTAGGAAAATCCATAAAGAATTGCTGCTTTAATATGAATAATAGTTGACTTGACCATATGGTTTTCAGCTCCTATGTCTTTTAAGAATGTGGTCTATGATCCTGTGCCTTACAGACACTACTAATTCTGTTAATTCACATTGAACTGCTGTCCAGTGATTCTTGGCATTTGGCTTCAAATATATAAATGTCAGGTTATACTGGGCAAGTATACTAGTACAAAGATTATACATTTCCTCCTCTTTTCTCTTTTCATGGATTAAACACCTGGAATCAGTCATACACTTTGTTTATTTAGGACTGACTAATAAAGGTTGATGTTGAGGTTGTGAAAATGTATTTCCAGGGGATAAAATCAGTGAGTATATTCATTTCCTGAAGCTTTCTGATCCATTTTTTTAATTGCCATAATCTTATACCAGACATTAGGTTTTAGTCACATCCCTTGGAAATTAAATGATGAGATACCATTGAATTAGCAGCACATCCAAAGCTGGATTGATGTGCAGCATTATACAAATGCCCCTCATTTTTCTTTTGACTCTTGAGTCATATGCAGATTATGTTTTGCTTCTAATAATTATTATAAGCCACTCTATTGTCAGACTGTGGAGAGAGTTTAATCAGCAATTCCATTATTAGCCTCTCTTTTTTAATGCTTTATAACTTGTGCATTAATAATTCTACAGTGCAGTTAGACACTAAGGCCATTTCTGCACTAGACGGTTATTGTGCTATTATTCCACTTTCAACATCTTATGGAATCCTTGGGTTTGCAGTTTACAGAGGGGCTACCCGGCCCCTCCCTAAACTGCAAACCCCAGGATTCCGTAGGATGTTGAAAGTGGAATAATAGCACTATAACAGTCTAGTGTGGAAATGGCTTAAGATTTACTCTTATAACAATAACAATGGTTCCAATATTTGACTACTATGTTCTGCTCCACAAATACTAAAGCTAGATAGAGCAAGGAAAGAGGCCTGGTCCTTGTAGTGGCTTTCGAACCGGTTAAATGTTAGGGTCTCAGAAAGAAGACACCAGGATGAGTGAGTGATGTATTAGCACCCACCAACATCATTGAATAGAGGCAAAGTAAGCATTTACTGTGAAATGACTAGGTATGTGAGGGAGCTCACTGAAACGAGGCTGAATGAGCATAAGAATGAAACCACAATATTCTTGTTGAGTCAGAGGCTGTCAAAATTGTAAGACTACTTACCACATCTCATAGATTCTACTTTCTAAGTCAAACTTAAATTTCATTTACAGGTACAGGTGACCCCAAAAGGTGTTGTTGTTGTTTTGAAGCTGGATGATGGTGTTGGTAATATCAAATCCAAATGTTATTTAAAAGGGTTCCAACTGTAGTTAAAAACATATAGTTTTTGAATATTGTCAAATTGCAGAAGATGTAGAAATGTACTAGTTTAGTGCTTGACTTCATTTCTCTAAACCCCACATACTTTTTTTTTTAATAATATCTTTGGCTGATAAAGATATATGTGTGCCTCAAAAGTTTGCACAATGAATCTTGTGCCTTTTTGGTCGACTAATAAAGATATTACCACAAGATGGACTTTGAAACCTCAGCTCTGTTCCACTCTCCTTCTCTATACATTCACTGGCAGCAATTCCCCTGACAACTCTGACTTTATTTAGGAGCAATCGTACTGGGCATGGGATGGGTAAGAGAGGATGCCAGTCTTAGAAGTTCTAGTACCTTGTGTTCCTCTTCTTCCGTTAAGTGCCTGTTTTACAGAACTTTAATCAGTAGCTTATCTTTCCTCAGGCTAAAACCAGGTTCCTCTTTGTGCACATATGTGGTTCTATGAGCAATGGCTAGCACTGCCAGAGTGAGAACATGAAAAAGCCTCTCTGCTTTTAATGGTTGTGTAGAAAAGGGAATTTTGGCAGGTATTCCTCATAATACAACCAGGTAACAAGCAACACTTGCTGAAATTCCTTCTTCTATTCCCCATTAAAGTACAGTAATCCTTTCCAGTTTTTAATGTGGCAACTCTAATGATGGCCGTAGAAGTACAACAGCCAGCAGCATCAAGATCTTTGCTCTGCAGCTTCGGTAAGATTAATAACCTGGTCCTATGCATTTTTATTTATTTACTCAAGTTCAACACAGTAAGGAATTTTTGTTGATAAAAGAAATCTTAGGAAATCCAGGAAGTAACTGGAGCAGAAGAGGAAGCAAGCAACATCTTTTCTTTTTGTGATGGACCTCAGCCAGTGTAGTTTTACCAACTTCACCATCAATAATCCAGCCCTTCCCCTGACCAGAGAATCTTAGAATCCTCTGCTTGGCCATTATTGATGCAGATGGGGAGATTTGGGCAGCTTTACTTCAAAAAAGTAACTTTTCCAAGCATAGGGGGGAAAGCTGAGGCTGCTCCTCTTAAGTAGTTCTGGGCTCCTTTTAAGAGCACCAGCTGATCTATAACACCACCTTCATATTGTTACAGGAACAGTGCACAGTTAAAATCACTTATGCTTCCTTCTGAGGGACTCCTGGGATATTAGGAATAATAGTCTTATGGAACACACTGGAACTTCTTTATTGGTATAGATTTAATGAAGTCTCCCTAACAGGAAAAGCTCTATTTGGATAGCAGAAGGGCTCTTTTGTGTGTGTGATTCTGTAGAAAAATAATAAGATATAAACAATCCTTTAATCTGCTTATATCTCAGTCTTTTGTACATTTACTTGGAACACAATCTCACTGAATTCCAAACAACTTGCTTATGACAAAAAGAAGGTGTTCTTATGTCAAACAGAACATGTTTACCTGTTGATTTTACTTGGGTTTGCTTTATAGTTAGAATGTAGTTACAGCAGTTAGAATGCTGAGTAATGGGTTTTAATACAAAATATATCTGAAAAATCTGTAGCAATGTGGTTTCATGAAAGTATTCTGGAATAAAAAGGAGGTTCATACTTTTCATTGGCCAGAAAAAAAATTGTAGAGGTAATTCACAGAGTATTGAAGAAAGTGCACGTGATGGAGTGGGGTACCTCTTGTTACAGCAAACCAACAAAGTACAAATGACAGAGTAGTTCAGCACTTTTTTTTAAATTATGAGATAGGTTTTTGAGGACTCCTCAGGGAGTCCTGTGTAGTCTATGAAAGATGATGCCATAAAAAAATATTGGTTCAGGCTCAATGTGCCATGGGATTCCTTGTTGTTTTAGCCTCACTTGTTAATGATTGAGCTTGCTCATTTACTCCAGGCAAAGAAAAGGCCTTATGTGCAAAAGATTATGGAGATAGAAGTTGAAGCAGGTTCTCAAAAAGGTACACAGGTGAATGCCTGAGTGACAGGTGTGCAAGTCCTTCCCTTAAATAATTGCAAATGATGGAGACGAGGCCGGTCTTTTGTAGCCCTTTGTGAGGCAGATTGGATTGGATTGTAGTTGCCAGCTCTGTAGGGCATGTAGATATGATTTATCTAGTAGAGTGCTTGGTTAAATTCCAATAGCTTTCTGCTCTTAATGTGGGCTCAATTACTGTAAAGCACATTGCATTAAAATCAATAGTACTTACTACTAAGTACATGTGCTTAGGCTGAAGATGTAACTCTTATTCAGGTGCTATTAGTGGAATTACCAATCCTAAAGGGGTTTATTCAGAAACTTCTTAATGTTACTTCTTAATAAAGTATTTAGGAGTTGCTGTTTTAGGAGGGGGAAAGGTCAAGAATAGTTAATTGTACCAATGTGATTAAGCATAGAACGAACTGGTGTATTATTTAGCCATCTCTCTGTGACAGAAAGCAGAACAAAATAGAAAACAAAGGAAAACAATCCCAAGGCATTTGTTTTCAAATTAGAAGAAAAATATGCAAAATGTCACAAATAACAATACATCAGCTTTCCTGGAAAATGATTTCATCATAGAGCAATCAGCTAGTTGCAGAAAGGAAACTGTACAAGCTTTTAAGCATGTGGCACTAAATTGACTTTGTAAGCATGTGCAGAAAATGTCTTAGGAGCAATTAAGAAGCAGAAGAGAGTGATTTTCCAAACTGTATATTATGTATATGTTTGCAGGAAGATTTGCCTCCATATTAATGCTAAATGAAATAGACAATTTCAGTGTCTTGTATGCAGTTATCCTTGGCTTACAGTAAAAACAAAAAATCCAGCATACCTCTTCACTGGGATGCAAACTTTCATAGTTAATGGCTGGTTTAACTTGTTTACTTTTTATTTCTATCACAGTGCTTTGATTTAAAAAAAACAAATTCAAAAAAAGACATGTATAACTTGTATGAAGAGGACTGAGAGGATGGTAGGAGTGTGTATACCTTTTGAGGGAAGAGACAGAAAACATTTTTCGTAGATCGATAAACTGAATGAAATGTAGATTAATAAACTAATAAGGTGAGAACTATTGTTGTTATGTGTGCCTTCAGGTTGTTTCTGAGTTATGGTGACCCTAAGGAAACCTATTATGGAGGTTTCTGGGGCTGAGAATACATGACGCACCCTGTCATCTAGTGAGTTTCCATGTCCAAGTAGGGAATTAAACCCTGGTCTCCAGGGCTGTAGTCTGACACTCCAACCACTATACCACTCTGGAGAACTATAGAAAGTGAGAATTCAGAGGACAGAATTGATAGCCAGTAAGAAGAGAATACCTGTCCTGAATTAATAAATATAGAGTAAATGATCAAATAGGTAACAATTACTTTTTGTGTGAGAGACGTACTTATAATTTGTATGTAGAATGTTTAAGAAACAACTCTGCAGCTTCCTACTCCACTTTACTTTGCATTTTTATTGGTAGTAACTCAGAACTCAGAGATAGTGTCCATCATCCATTCCCACTGATGCCTTTATGTTCCCATTTGTGTTATCTGATACAAGTCTGTGGTGAAAGAAGTTAACTTATCACATAAACTTACTATCTGCTTTGTTTTGTCTTTCAAGTATTTGGCACTCTCAAGCTGAAGTGGAGCAGCTACAGAAGACAGACTATCAGAAAAAGTGCTGCTGAAGACTGATAGTGGAGCATAACAAGATACCAGTGACATACAGGACAATTGTCACATTTTCCTTGCAAGGCAAATGGACTTGCTTCAAATCTTATGCCAACCACCTGAGACTTTCTGTTGGCTTCCGTAGGCATTAGGATTTGGTCGCAAATGAAGAGAGTCCTCCAATCAGGCCTGAGGTATTTTGGGATCATTTTAAAGTCTCATAAATCCTGGCCGTAGGATGTGGACAACTGTAGCTGAATACTAATTGGGCCGAATGCTACTCTTGCTCCTGATCAGAAGTGTTCCAACTAATTTCAGGGAGATTTTGACAAATGAATGCGATTAGCACAGAAGAGAGGCCAGCTCTGTTTCCTAGAAGCTTGATTGTCAAGCTTGATTGTCAAATGAACCATTTTAGGGTTAGTATGTGTATAGAAACATAAATTTACAGACATTTTTGTGGTTTCTTTGGTGGGGGGCAACAAAGTAAGGTCTGCTCCCATGCTCTGTTGAGATTCAGAAGATGAAACTCAGGTATCTGCGTTGGTACAAGCAAAGCCAAAGCCAATATGGGATCGTGGCTCAAGTATTAGACTAGGGGCCTATTCACACTACAGAATTATAGTAATGTCATTTCACTTTAACTGCCATGGTTCCATTCTGTGGAATCCTGGGATTGGCAGGATTAGGGAAGGGTGTTTAGAATTCTCAGCCAGAGAGCTTGAATGCCTCATCAAACTATAAACTCCAGGACTCCATAGGATGGAACCATGGCAGTTAGTGGAATGATAGCATTATAATTTTGTAGTCTGAATAGGCCCCAGGACTCTGGAAGACCAGGGTTCAAATCCCCCCTCACCGTTAATGCCCACTGGGTAACCTTGGGCAAGTCACTCTCTCTCAGCCTTGTTGTTGTTGTGGTGGTGTGCCTTCAAGTTGTTTTTAACTAATGGTAACCCTAAGGTGAACCTATCACAGGGGTATCTTGGTGAGATCTGTTCAGAGGGGGTTTGCCATTGCCTTCCTTTGAGGCTGAGGGAGTGTGACTCATCCAAGAGCACCAGTGGGTTTCCATGACTGAGTAGGGATTCGAAACCTGGTCTCCCAGAGTCCTAGTTCAACACTCAAACTACTGTAGCACACCAGCTGTCAGTCTTAGAGGAAGACAATGGCAAACCTCCCCTGAATAAATCTTGTGAAGAAAACACTAGGGTAGTCTCACCATAAGTTGGAGCAAACTTAAATGCATAACAATAAGCAGGAAACGTGCCCCTTTGCTCTGATATCAGAGTGCAACTCAGTCCCTACATCGAGGAGCAACTAGAGTAAGGCAGGTTAGAGGCCCCCCTAAGATTGACCAGAGGGGGCTGAGTACCTTCTGTAATTAAAGAAGATTAATGCAAACTAATGTATAAAGAAAATGGCATGATACTGCCTGTTTTTTAGGATCTGGCAGGGTAGTGTACAAGCTTGCTTGCAGCTCCTTGGGAGTAGTGTTTGGCAATGGAGAGAAGAGCTGAAAACTTTGCAGAGTTAAGAACTGATGTATGGCAAAAAGAGGAATCAAGGCTGGGCCTGAGAATAAAGAGGATGAGCTATGGACAGAGAGCATATTTTCCTCTACCCAAATGTCCACTGTCTTAACGCTTACTGTTAGAGCATCTTTTGAATTTAATACTTAAACATTGGATCACCTTCAGCCTCCCAGCTCCCTAAAGAGATTTCTAGGGCTTTATTAATTTTCATGAACAGCAGGGGTGGACAAAGTGTGGATGCAGAGCTCCAAGGCTGTTTTTGCAGCTGCTCACTTAAATTCTCTAGGTTATCAGTTCTTGGGCCAAAAAAATACTGAATGAGTTGAGTCTCAGAAACTTTGTCCTTGCCCCACACCATTTAACAATACAATATACGCTTTGTCAAAACTACAAGCAAACTTCCAGCTACTTCTAAAGAGTGGACATTCTACAGTCAGGTTGCCAGAGTGGAGAAGGCCCACTCCCACATCTACAAACAGTGCATTCATACTACTAGCGGGTCACAGAAGAGGTCTCTCCAGCAGACCTCAGTTCTCAGGCTGGCATATATATAGAGAAAAGTACTCGCTTAAGTATTGAAGTCCCAGGCTGCTTAGGGCTTTAAATATTATTGCCAGCTCCTTGAATTTAGAATGAAAATGTATTGGCAGTAGTGCTTCTTCATACAGAGACCCAGTGTGGTGTAGTGGTTTGAGTGTAGGACTCTGGCCATTTCCACATGGGGTAAGTAAAACGGTGCAGTGCGTCCTCCATGGAGGACGTCTGCACCTTGGAGCGGACTGGGTCCGGACTACTTACCGTAGATCCGCACCTCAGTCCGCTCCGGAATGACCCCAAGTGGTCCTCCAGCGTGTTTTTGAAAGACCTGATTTTTCCGGTCTTTCAAAATGCTGGTGCGCGCCATTGCGTGCCTGCTCTCCAGTGCAGATTCACAGGCTCGCACCAATACAAGCCTGCAATCTGCGGAGGGCACGCTTTAGGCTGGCGAGCTTCAGTGGTTGGTTGAGACCCACGACCAACCAGAAGCCACCATTTTGGACGCTGGAGCAGTGTGGATCTACGACCACGTACTGCTCTGTCTCACCCTGGACCGGACCGGACCGCCAGAAGATCCGGTGTGTGGAAATGGCCTCTGAAGACCAGGGTTTGAATCCCCAGTCGGCCATGGAAACTGGGTGATCAGGGGCAAGTCACACTCTTACCTTCAGAGAAAAGCAAAGGCAAGCCCCCTCTAAACAAATCTTGCCAAGAAAACCCTGTGATTGGTTCTCTGTCAGTCAGAAACAACTTGAAGACACACAACAACTCCTTCACATGTTGAATCATTTAGAGGTTTAAAGGTCATCACAAAGATCTTGAATTCAGACCAGAATTATATTGGCAGGCAGTGCAAATCCCTTAACACTGATGTTACAGAGTGTCTATATGGTATTTTGTTCTACAGTCTAAAGGTTGCATTTTGCACTAGCTGTAGCTTTAAAGTCATTTTCAAGGGGAGACCCAGACCTACAGAACATTACTGTAATCTAATTGGGAGACTTTTAATGCATGGACAACTGTGGCCAAGTTATCCCTGTCCAGCAAAGGCCTGAAATTTAACAAAAGCTCAACAAAAAAAGTCATACAAAAAAGTAGCACAACTAAATCTCATTCTGTACAATAAATGCATGTGGCCACTGGGTGACACTGTCAAGACACAGTTCTGTTGTCTTTTTTGTTTTTATTAGAGGTCAAGACATTTAGTAAGAAAGTTCTTTTGTGTCAGGTCTACACAAGTTCATCTAGTCCCCCTCGGACTGCCTGCCAAGAGTGGTGTTACAGGATTAGCAAGAAATGACTTTGTTCTACTTGCAGTAGGTCATTGGTTTTCAAAGCACTGTCACATCTGATATCTACTTACAACAAAGCAAGCATAAGAAAACCCATTCCTGATTTGTAAGACTCAGGTCATCTTCAGTGTAGGAGAACTCAAACATAAATTCAATTAAACGTCTCAAGGAGTGCCTTCTGTTAAGTAGCCAAAAAGATCAGTCGGTTTGTAGGTTATCATCCATACTACTGGCAGGCCCTCAGTACAGTAGGCCAGCACTATCTGTGTTCTTTCAATAAAGAAATATACTCCTCATAAAGAGAAACTAGGGGAGTACTAGATTCAGACTGGTTCTGAACAAACCTTTATTATATACGTTTATCACATTTATATTTTATGGAAGTGGGCGTTTTTGAATTTTCTGCCTGTCTCTTCTCTCCAGCATTCTCTCTTTTTGTATGCAGCAGGTTCATGAACTTCTAGTAGAAGAAAGAGATTGATAAAAGCTTAGTAAAATAAACATATTTCACTGGGAATCAAAATCATAGGTATGTCATGTAGCATCATTCAGTGAAAAACACAGGAAAATCATTTGTCTAGTAATGCACCAAAAAGCTCGAGCTGCTGAAATAAATCTTGCTGAAATAAATCTTGCTGAGTGTATAAAATAAAAAGGAACACAGTATGGCACCCCTACCCATCTGGCAAAACTTCTTCTTGCAAAAGAAGAGAAAGAGAAATGGGGGCGGGGGGGATAGAGAGGGAGAGGGAGGCTTTTGCCATCTAAAACATTGATGAAGTGTTTAGAAAGTATTTTGCATTCCAATTACTAATCTCAGGAATACAATATAAATGTTAACTAGCATTCTGACCCTAAACATCTGCGCCAGTGCCTCTGTTTGTGTTCTTGGCCAACCATCGGCGCAGCCTTGGCAAAATGCCTGTGTCATGATTCTAGACATTGCCATGGATACTCCAATGGTCCACAACAACTTTGCACAAGTCACCCAGCTTGTAATAATTATAATTAAGACCATGGCCTAATTAGGCAATGTGATTCATTTATTATTTATTATTAACTGCCTTATATTAGATGCATCATAAAATAATTTTTTTAGGCATTGCACACATAAGAGCAATTTCAATTAAAAAACCCACAATAGATCAATAAAATCCAGCAGAACATACAACTGCTTAAACTCTGATTCAGTGGTCCTAAGGAAATGCAGGGAGCATTTTAGATGGTTATGTGGATTATTATTTATTTCAAAATGTTCTAAGCTACCCTTGCTGTGTTTGGAGAGCTGTCTTGCTCATTCTGCTGGATGAAGTTTTGGACTTCTGTCTCAGTGTTTTTCCTTATGGAGACACTGACTGAAAAGGGATAGGAGTTTCCAGTTGCGTAGGGACGGGGGGGGGCATGAAGGCAGTTCACCCTAGGCGGCAATTTTTGGGGAGGGCGTCCCTAGCTCATAGCCACGCCCCTGCAGTCCATAGCCCTGTCCCCTTGCACCAGAGCCCACCCCATGCACTATGGCCATGCTCCCACACTCTGTAACCCCATCCCACGCCCTGTGGCCATGCCCTCACGCACCATGGCCATGCCGCCCACCCATCCCCCTCCATGCACTCCAAGCTCCACCACTATTTAGGCATTCACTATTTAGGCATTTCACAAAGGTTTCTGCCTACATTGAAAGAACTGGAGTTTAGAAAAATCACTTTTAGGACTATAGTTCCAAGAACTGCACCCATCTTCAGCAGTGGCTATTTTGGATGTGATGTCCAAAAGGCAACTTTTCTAAACATTAGAATGTGAACATGAATAGACCTACCTGAAGTTCCAGCTGTATGCTATGGGCACAACAGCTGGTCATATCAGTGGCAGGGTCTGTTATTGCCGGACATAGCAGCAGGGACAAGTCTAGCCCAGATTGCCTTATAACCTGATCTTGCATTGTTTCATCAGTAGGTGGCACTGAGTGACTCATAGGAAGGCAAGGGCAAACCCAATCTGAACAAATTCTGCCAAGAAAACTCTGTGATAGGTTTGCCTTTTTAATATAAATATTTACATCCCACCCTTTATCCAAAGTTCACAGGGAAGCTTACAATAAAATCAACTTAAAACAATAAAAAATTACAAATTAAATTAATTAAATTAAAAATTAAAAATTGAAAGATGAAATATATATTAAATAGTTTAAAACTGTTTAAAGCTGGTCAGTGGGTCTCTGAAGGTTGACAATGTTTGTTTATTTGTTATGTTTAAGAATTATAGCTTTTAAAAATTGATTTTAATTTTATGGAGAGTTTAATTATAAACAGTTTAAACTGGCAAAACCTTCTCAAATAACATAACTGTAAAGGATGTGCAGCCTGGATAAAATCAGATTGGTCTGAACATTTTAATAAAAAGCCAGGATTTAATCTGGCACTGAAATTATTGTAATATTGGTGCCAATTGGTCCTCCAGATGGAGGGAATTCCATAGCTGGGGTGCCACCATAGAAAAGGTCCTTTCCCATGTCCTCCCACAATGTATTTCTTCTGCTGTTGGGACATGGAGGAGAGCCCCTTAATTCCCAAGATCTATTGATCCATCAATAATGAGGTTCCAAACTGTTTAGAGCTTTAAACATTATTGCCAGCACCTTGAATTCAGAATAGAAACCTATTGGTAGCTGGTGCAGTTCCTTCAGAACAGGTGTTACCTGATATCTGAATGGAATTCCAGTGAGCAGTCTATCTGTTGCATTTTGCATTAACTGTAGTTGGTCATTTTCAAGGGCACCCCCATGTAGACTGCATTGCAATAGTCTAATTGGGAAGTTACTAGTATATGGACTACTATAGCTAAGTCATTCCGGTTCAGGAAAGGCCATAGCTGATCGGCCAATTGAAGCTGCCTTGAATCACTCCAAGGAGGTTCTCCATGTGACCATAATCAGGACTTCTGAGTATGAGAAAGCCTTCAAGGCCTTTTCCACATGAGGTTTTTGAAACGGTGCAGTCCGTCCTCCAAGGAGGAGGTCTACACCTCAGACTGGACTGGGTTGGACCTATTTAAGGTAGATCCATACCTCAGTCCGGTCCAGAACAACCCCAAATGGTCCTCCAGCGTACTTTTGAAAGACTTGTTTCTTTTGGTCTTTCAAAAGCATGCAGTGCGCCACTGCGAGCCTGCCCTCCTATGCAGATTCTCAGGCTCGCATTGGTGCGAGCCTGCAATCTGCCTGGGGGCAGGCTTTAGGCTGGCGAGCTTCAGCGGTTGGTTGAGACCCTCGAGACCCTCGGCCAACCGGAAGCCGCCATTTGGACACCGGAGCAGTGCGTATTGACGAGCATGCACTGCTCCGGAGCGCCGTGGACCGGACTGGGGAGCTGAAAGGTCTGGTGAGTAGCGGCGCGGGGTGATTCCTTCGCCTGGTGTGGAAAAGGCCCAAGTGTAAAAATGTTCTCCCCATCAGGCTGTAGCATCCATGGGAATATACTGTAGATTTCTGAATGCCTAAATAGGGCCAATGATATAAAAAACAAACAAACCCATAAACGTGCCCAGTTTGTTCTATGGGAACTGGATGTATTCAGGATGCCCAAAGTAGTAGTAGTATTACTACTAGTAGTTACTATTGTTATATCCTGCCTTTTCCAGGTTTGGGACTCAAAGTGGCTTACAACAGCTAAAAGAGACATAGTTAAAATATAATAAAATATAAAATATAATATACTATATTTTGGCTGGCATGCTTACTTATGGTACAGCAAAGCCGATGTACAGAAGTTATTTCTCAATCATGCAATTCGGAAATTGTATAAAATATGGATCAAGTATAAATTCTTTCTCTGTTCAAAATTGCCATCGTGGGTTTCCCCAGCTGAAGCTCTAAGCTAAGAAGGAAAGGTGAATGGGTGACTTATAGAGAGATAGACTTATAGAGAGAGGAACAAATATTGTTGAAAAAGCCGTTGTTGTTGAAAAAGGAAGGATATAATATACAGTGGTTTCCCTACTTACAAATTAAAGAAAGATTTAGGAAGGACATGGAAACAGGAGGTATTGATCTGGAGGTCAAAGAGTTTGAAATTTGTTTTGTAAAGGAGAAAGGCATCTGTTATTAAAGCTGTATACTTTGTTGTTAACGTATGAACTTGCCGATGAATCTGTCAAAGATTATATGGTAAAATGGTCTAAAGACATCGGGTGTCCAATTAGTTTCGATGAGTGGGAAAAAAGTTGGAAAAACCACAGGAATTACACTAGATCATATATGTTGCAGGAAAATGCATTAAAAATGATGTTCGGATGGTACCTCTCACCAGTAAAAATGGCTAAGATGTTCAAGAAGATTAAGAAATAATGTTGGAAGTGTGAGAAAGAGATAGCAACATTTTTTCATCTCTAGTGGAGCTGTAGTCATGCTAAGAAATATTGGCATATGATCCAGTCTAGAATGCAGAGGATGCTGGGTATTAGAATCGATTTAAAACCAGAGTTCTTTCTATTGGGCATTTTCAATTTGGAAAAAAATTTGGAAGGGAGGTTAGATAGACTGATACGGTACATGACAACATCGGCTAGAATTGTATTTGCTAAATATTGGAAAAGTAGGTTGTTCCCAACAGAAGGTGAATAGTTTGAAAAGTTGGTAGAAGTTGCAGAAATGGATAGATTACCGTATATATTAAGTAATAAATCTAACAATAAGTATTTAAGAACATGGCAGCCCTTGACAGATTACCTACAAAACCAACATTATGGAGTCAACTGATAGGTAGATAAGCATAGTTTCGATTACTCAAAGTAAGAGTTTAGGAGATTGGGAACCGAATTGGATGTAAAAAAGATGTTGTCCACATTTTTTTTAACATTGAGATGCAGATACTTGGGGTATATATAATCAATTTCAAAAGTAGATGGGTTTTTCCTCTTTCTGCTTCTTTTTCTCTTTTTGGCAATTATATTGTGATTATAAAGCAAAGGGAAATAGTATTCAGCTGAAAGGCAAAGCTCATTTAACGATACTGATAATATTAAAGTGGGGAATGTGTAATTAGTAATCAGCTGATCAGTAATCTCTTCATTACAAACTCCTCTCTATTTGTTTTTGGAGGGAAGCGGGAAAAAAGCTGTATTCTTCCCTGTGGGGGAGCCCCTCCTCCTTTCTCTGTTTCTCTTTTCTTTCTCCTTTTTCTAATATCCATATTTTTCTTCCTTTTTTCCTTCTCGGGGTCGATATTCTGAGTATTACTAAGTGTATGTATTCGTATGTTGTGTTTATACAAAGATATGTGTTATGTACTCTGTAGTTCCAGTTTATGTGGTTTAACCTATTTCCACAATAAAAATATACTAAAAAAAAAAAAAGAGAGAGAGAGAGACATAGGGCTTTTTCACACTTGACGAAGAAAACACCCTGTTCTGTTATTTACTGGACTTACGTGCTCCCTTGGAGGATCCAGGCTGATCCGGAGCAGTGCGTGACCGCACTACACACTGCTCCGGGGACGACAATGGTGGCGTCCGGTTGGTGGAGACTCTCCACCAACCAGTGAAGCTTGCCAACCTAAAGCCTGCCCCTGGAAGATCTGCAGGCTCGCTCTGGTGTCTTACACCGGAGCGCAGCCACGGAGTGGGGTGCGCCGCGCTGTTGAAAGACCTGTTTTAAGTGGTCTTTCAATAGCATGGTGAGCGACCACTACTGGTCGTTCCGGAGTGGGCTGAAGTCCAGAACTACAGAAAGTAGTCCGGACCCAGTCCGCCCCCAAGTGCAAACGTCCTTGTGGGAGGACGCTCTGCCCCGTTGCAAAAACAAAGTGCGGAAAAGGCCATAGGTAAAAAATGTAACACATACAAAACCACATACAAAATATACCACATACAAAAGTTAAAAATATACTTTAACTATCCATAAAATTAAAATCAATTAAGAACATAACGCTTAAAAATGGCAAATAAACAAATCTTTCAGACTTCAAATGCCTACTGAAATAAAAAGGTCTTAATCTGCTTGCATAAAGATAGCAGAAAGGGTGTCAGTCTAACCTCTTTCAGAAGAGAGTTCAAGAGCTTAGAAGCAGCTGCTAAGGTCATTTCCACACGGGGCGAGGGAATCGCCCCGTAACGCTACACACTGGACTTTTGGGCTCCCTGGTCTGGTCCACGCTGCTCCGGAGCAGTGTGTGGCCACCGCTCCGCACTGCTCTGGGGACGAAAATGGTGGCTTCCGGTTGGTCGAGGGTCTCGACCAACCGCTGAAGCTCGCCAGCCTAAAGCCTGTGCCCAGCAGATTGCAAGCTCGCACCAGTGCAAGCCTGCGAATCTGCATAAGGGAGCAGGCTCACAATGGTTTTGAAAGACTTGTTTTTAGCAGTGTTTCAAAAGCATGCTGGACAACCACTTGGAGTCGTTCCAGAACGGGCTGGGGTGCAGATCTACGTTAAGTAGGTCCGACCCAGTCTGCTCCCAGGTGCAGACATCTTCCTTGGAGGATGCTCTGCCCCGTGTTAAAAACCCCGTGTGGAAATGGCCTAAAAAGATCCTCTCCCATATTCCCACCAGATCTATTTGTGAAGGTGGTGGATTAGACAGAAGAACCTCCTCAATAGAGCTCAAAGCACAGTTTGTAAGGGAGAGTACAGTCCTTCAAATAACTGGACCTGAGCTGTAGAACCAAAACTTTGAATTGTGCCTGGAAATGAGTCAGCAGCCAGTGAAGCTGTTGCAACAAGGGAGCTGTGTGCTCCCTTTAGATATCCCCAATTAACAATCTGGCTGCAGCTGTTTGGACTAGCTGAAGTTTCCAAACATTCTTCAAAGGCAGCCCCATGTAGAGTGCATTACAGTAATCCAACTGGGAGGTAACTAAGCTTTGTGGTCATGTGTAGATCTAATGTCTCAAGGAACAGGTGCAGCTGGCTCACAAATCTTAACTGTGCAAAGGCACTCCCAGCTACCACTGACACCTGAGCTTCTAGGCTTAGGGCTGAATCCAGGAACACACCCAAACTGTGGACCTAAATCTTCAGGGGGAACATAACTCCATCCAGCACAGGCTGAATCCCTATTCCCTAATCTACCTTTTGAGTGACCACTTGTGTCTTGTCTGGATTAAATTTCAAGTTATGCATCCTCATCCACTCCATTGCTGATGATAAACACCAATTTAGGACAAAGATATCCTCCTTGGATTGGGGTGGAAATCAGTAGAAGTACTGGTGTTATTGGTCTATTGATGGTGCTGCACCCCAAAAATCTGGACAACATCTCCCAGTGATTTCACATAGATATTAAATAGTATGAGAGACCCTACAAGTCAACAGCCATGCAGTCAAACAGGAATCCCTCAACCCCACTTTCTGGGTTTGCCTGTCTAGGAAGGAATGAAGCCACTGTAAAACAGTGCTTCCGAGTTCCATCTCAGTAAGGTGACCAAGAAGGATACTATGATCAATGGTATGAGAAGCCACCAAGAGGTCCTGCAGAACTAATAGAGACATACTCCTCCTGTCCACTTCCCAGTATAGGTCATCCAGAGGTGATCCAGACTGTCTCTGTCTCATAGCCAGGCCAGAAACCAGATTGAAACGAATGTAGATTCTCATTCTCATTCTCATTCAGGAAACCCTAGTATTGAGAGGCTACCACATGCTCCAAAACCTTGCCCAGAAGTGAAATGTTGGAAACTGGCTGATAGTGGTCCAATACTATGGGATCCAAAAGGGGCTTTTTCAGCAATGGTCTTATAATGGCCTTCTTTAGGCATAACAGTATTCTGCCTTGTTTTAGTGAAGCATTGACCACTTCCTCTATCCAGCTCCTCTCTGGCTTTTTTTGCCAGAAAAGAAAAGGATCTAAGACACGTGTGCTGGGGGAGGATATAAGACACATGTGCGGACTCTTACCTCTCCAAGAATCCTGTTCACATCCTTAAGGTGTACAAATTGAAAAATATCCATTAACACAAGCAGGGATCCACTGGATGTGAAATGAGTTTTGTCCCCTTCTGTCAGGCAATAAAAACGACAGGGAGAGAGTGATGCCATATTGTCAAGTGGCTGCACATCTCACTTTCCTTTTGAAGACTTAGCACAAACTTCAAGTCTGATAAACTGGAAAGAAAGGGATACTGATATGCAGATATGGTTCAAAAAATAATCCACTGTGATCCTGAGAGTACTAGACTTTGATCACAAGACCACAACTGTGGTAGACCACAAAGCTGTGATACTGTGCTCCTTTGGGATATCTGTTTTAAAACTTTTGTGTGCTTTTTGAAAGATTGCAAATTTTGTCTTTGCCTTCTTTGATTCTTTTTATTTACAAAGACCTTCAAGATGAATGAAAGATTTATACTCCTGTCTCTTCAACTTCTCTTAGATTTTATTGAGTAATGTTTCTGCTACTGATTAAGTTTCTTTCTTGACATTTTAGACTTGAATTTTAGCTCTATTTTTTTCTTGATTGATCTTAAATTGTATTTATTACTGGGGAATGCACTACTTTGCTGTCAGTAATTTATAAAACTGCTAGCCAGATCACTCTTGGAAAAAAGAGAAGAAAGAAAGAAATTGAATTTGGGATTTTGGTACTTGTATAAATATAGATAACATGACCCTAAATTCTAAATCTACCTCTGTAGAATCTGGATCTAAAATAATTCATCTAGACATTAAAAGTGAATTACAAGAAAAAAAATGAATATGGAACAAAATCCAGCAGTAAAATATGTTTCCCGCGCTCTCATAAAGAAAAAGTGAAATAAATGTATTAATCAAAAATGTATTAATCAAAAAACTTTCAGCTTTCTTGTTTAAGTCTCAATCCTATCTAGCTGTTGCTATGTGTCAAATTGTAAGATGAAAAATATGCAAGTAGGTGGTGTGATCATGGGAAGCTGAGTCTTATGACATAAGCATTTTCTTCAAGCCTTCAAGCTGATAAATTTTCAATTATGTCAATCACATTTATATTCCTTTCCTACTTGAATCACATATGAAAGAAAACAAGGTGTTATTCCTTTTTTCTCTTACACTGTCTCAAGTCATAATGACACCTGAGGTGGATCAGCAGGTGCTCTTCCACAATTCACCCTAAACTGAGGGTAATACTATTGATGGCAAAAATATTTTGGAACCTGAGGCAGAAAATCCCACCAACAAATCTCCCTCTCCCTTGAACTGAAAAGTACAAAAATAATAAATTAATAACTAATAATTTTCTAATCAACTAGAGCAGCTGCTCTAAAGACTCCCAGAATGTTTCTCCCCTCAGCAGTTGCCTGACCCTGACAGTATAGTCATCTCTGGGTCTTCCAACCAGAGCTTGGAAAAATTATTGTTGAGGGACCAGAACTTAGATTCCATCCACCATAAACATGTCCTCATCCTACCAGTATATACACTATTGTGTAGTGGTTTGAGCATTGGACTATGACCCTGGAGGCCAGGGTTCAATTCCCCACTCAACCATGGAAACCCACTGGGTGACCTTGGGTGCATCACACACTCTCAGCACCCAGAAAACCCCATGACAGGTTTGCCTGAGGGTCGCCATAAGTTGGAAATGACTTGAAGGCACACAGCAACAACAGCTATGATCAAGGTTTATTTATGATGTCAGGCTGAAGGAATCAGTCCCTGTGACCACACCAGTGAACACCAATAGTATTAATACCAAGAACTCCAAAAGTTATTGCTCTGAAAAGACTGTGATTTTTCCCCTCCCTATTCATGTGTTTCTCTCCCCCCGCTCTATTTTTGGTTTCCTTATTAGGCACTGCATGTGAAAATGAGTCTTAAAAAACATGAAAGGCACTATACTATAAATAGGTTTTTTCCTGTTAAATATTTGACAAATGCCTTTGATTATGAAAAGCTAAATAAATAAATTGATAACAATTGTCCAGTAATATGGAAAATTATAAGTCAAAATTCATGATTCATTCAAAATTCATTCCCCCCCAGGTGTGTGTGTGTGTGTGTGTGTGTTAATGTTGTGTAAGTATCCTCTTAGTAACAGGAAACCCCAATAGGAAACTTGGGTGTTTTTTTTTTAAAAAAGAAGGAGATAGAGTAGGGGAGGTACGAAGGAGAGGAACAAGGGTGTTTTCTAACAAATGGGACTTTGAATTTTCCATTTGTGAGTTCAGCTATGAGTCTGGCTCATGCTTACTGAGTTTGTAAAAATTGTAAACCCTTAACTACAGTTTTGCTTTCTGGGAAACAAAGAGAATAGTGAAGTCCGCACCTCAAAGAATGACTGTAGAGGTCTTTCACATCTGTGTAAGCTGCATATCAAAATGTCTAAGAACTCTGGCCACTGTTAAAATTATTTGCTAGTGACTTTAAAAGGAAACTGTTTTATTATTCCATTTCTCACAGGCTGGAGTAAATGTCGGTGTTACAGAAAGATATGCTACAGATAAGTACAGTAGCCTTATGAAGAAATGTTGGGGAAGACTAAAGGAAGGTATATCATAGGGCATATTTTCACAGATTCATTAGAACAGATGGCAAAAGCCAGAAATGTACTGATGACTTAGGCCCTTTCCACAACTTACCTTATTGCAGTGGCATCTGATGGCAATCCTGGCAGCGGCTCTGCAGGAAGGCATTGTGATAGCAGCATTCCCTTCCACATGGGACTGACTCCCTGCAGAAGGGAGTGTGATAGACACACCACTTCCTTCTGCAGTGCAGCTGGGTACTTTTCCAGACTGTACTGGGGCAGGAAGTACTGCCATTGCACTTCCTACCCTTCCACAGGACATTTAAGTGTGGTATGGTGGTGTGATCGCGGGTCATTGACGGGAAAACCATGAATGATTTAACCCGTGATTATGCCACCTGGGTATGGGAGAAGGATGGGATGGCGACGACATCACGCGGAAGTGTCGTTGTGGTTCCTTCCTTCTCCTGTCCCCATGGTGGGATGAGAGGGTGCTGTGGAAAGGGGCTCATTCTATTATAATTGGTGGTTATGACAGTGTAAGTACTTTTTTTTTTTGACATTTCACAAAGAGGTATTCTCCCTTCCTTGTACAACACTTTCCCCCAGGCTCCAAAACAGCAGCCCGATGATGCAGCAGTGCCCCCAACCCAAACGGCTACTGATTGGCTGCAGGTGTACTGGAAGAGCATCCTCATGCCTTCACTCTGTTGCCATCCTGTCTCCTCCCAGAACTCCTGCCCAACTGTGCTGTTGGAGCACCATCCATGTCAAAAAGGATGTTGGCCTACAGTTTTAAGTGTTGCTCACCTGTGTGGAACAGTAATTAGAGATCAAAGACCACAGAGAACTTTTTAATTACCTCGGAAAATGTCAACTGAGGCAGCTCATACATCCTGCTTGGAGCTGTTGAACAAAGTCATTCTTACAATGTGACACTGAGTAACTTTCTTGCCAGCCCTCATAGAAGTCTCATGTTTTCATGCATTGGCTCAAAACAATCTACAAGGCTGGCCCTACACTCAGCCAGAGTGAGACAAATGCTGCTGGTGTCAGATGCTAGAGGTCAGCTACGGCAGCCTCCTCAAAATTCCTCTTGAGCTTGGTAGCCACTGCCCTCTACTGGAGGACAGATTTCTATGTGTCGTGTGGCCTGTTCTGCATCTTCCAAACTAACCTGCTGCTCTCAGGTGTGTTGCTAGAGACATTGTCTTACCACCACTGTTGATGGAAAATTCAGCTTTCAGACTGGTCCATTCTACTTCTGTACATGGAAAGAGAAAGGAGCATCTTGTCCTTGCCTCAAGCACCAAAATGCTTGGGATGTCCTTGATGGTCCATGTATGCCAATCTGTTAAGGCCATAGGGATGACTGTAAGTCTACCAAGACGAAACTATTTGCATATTCTTTATTTTCCATTTTTAAAATATATTTAGCTGGATATAGATATAGATATAGATATATAGATATACAGATATATGTGTGTGTATTTTAAATATGGAATGTCACTCTAAAAGGAAGCCATATAAGAGAAACAAGACTGTGTATTTAGTCCTATGGTAAGCATCAAGATTTGCTAAATGTATGTGTAGTGAATGTTGTCCTGCCATGCCTTAACCTAACATGTTAGTTATTAATTAAACTTTGATGTTTTATTTGTTTAGTGAATTTATTTGTAGCTCTACATAATTTTGGTGAAAAGCTGCAAATTAACATATCATCTGAAAAACAAACAGTCAATTATTTATTTATAATATTTATCACTTGCCTCCTTGCTTAAGGGCAACCTATAGCAATTTACAACATTACAAATCTCAACTTCACAATTTCAGCAATAAATTACCAGTTAAGAAGGTGATATACTATTGCTAATTTGGAATATAAAAGGTAACTTTTTTAATAGCCGAAGGATGAAGTCAAATGCACACTCAAGATACACTCAAACAGTAGTACCTACATGGATTTCCCACACAAACTCAGTGAAGTTTCTGAATGAATACAAGCCAGACACTCAAGCTTTGCCTCAACACAATCTTTCCCCTTTCAATTTAACTTATGGCAATATTTCTGTCAAACACAGAAGTGCGTGATGATCTCATTTTCAGTTATGGGCTTCCTTATTTTCATCTTGTTCTTGTAGCATTTTCAGTCTTTTTTCCAGCCTTTCTTTCCATTCATTTCTGAGTCTAATTGGGAGAAAGATATCTGGTTAGCATGTGCATTGCTTAGCAGGAAGAAAGTTGATGGTTAATAAAATCTGCATTTTAATGTTCCTTGGGGACATTAGTTGGCTATATTCACAAGGAGTCTCTTCTCCATTCTGATCAGTGTGTTTGTGCCTGTAATGTACCATCTCCTTTAGAAAACCTGTGGTATGTCTCCCCATCAAGAAACCATATAGGGTCATGGGCCACGGCCAGAATCCTCTTGTGCCTTTACATCATTGTAACTCTGAGTTACACTAGTGTAACTACTCTTTCTGATGTTACACAAGGAGATATTCAGTACCTCCTTGTGCAAACAGGTGGCTTTGCAATGGCTGCTGGAGGGGCTTAGCTCTGTTCATGCCCTGAATAGTCACTGCTGGTTGTTGTGCTGTGTGGGTGTGTGCTGAAAGCTGCCTTGCACTGCCACCCAGCTGGACATCCTTACCTTTCCAGATGTCCTGGGCCTTCATACTATTGGATATCTGTGGTAACACTGGCAGCCTCAAATAGAATCTTGGCCAGTATCTTCTCTAACAACATCCTGATTATGTGATTCCCTGGGAGAGTAGAGTGGACCCATCTTTGCCTAAGCCTCCCCATACTTAAAATGCAGAGGGGGCACTTTATTATTATTATTATTATTATTATTATTATTATTATTATTATTATTATATTCATCTATATCCTGTTTCCCAATGATGAGTCTCAAGCGTAAGTAACAACATTAAAAACCCCCCACGCAGATTAAAAACTATACAAGAACTTCAGTAGGACATACATCTAAAAGTTATTTAATAATTTATAAAGCTAAAAACACGAACGTTCATTCAAAGACTATATTGTTGGTGTGTGCCTTCAAGTTGTTTCTGACTTATGGCAATCCTAAGGTGAAGCTCTCCTGAGGTCTTCTGGGCGCTGAGAGTGTGTGACTTGCCCAAGGTCACCCAGTGGATTTTCATGCCTGAACAAAGAATTGAACCCTGGTCTTCAGGGCTGTGATCCAACACTCAAACCACGCTGGTTCACACTATATACCATCCATAAAAACAGAACTGCAAAATATTAAAAGGCCATCTCAGTTAGTTGCTAAAAGCCGGATGGCATAAAAATGTTTAAATTTGCTAACAGAAGGACAGCAAGGATGAAGCAATCCTGGGTTTCCTAGAGAGGGTGTTCTAAAGATTGGGAGCATCCTTGTATATCTCTTATTCCCACCAAATGAGCCTAAGGAGGTGTTCGGAGGACAGAGGGAAGGTCCTTTCCAGAAGGCTCATAAAAGGGAGATACAGTCCTTCAAATGGCCTGGGCCCAAGCCATATAGGGTCGTTACCCTGTGACTTGGGGGTCCCGGGAGGGGCACCCAAACAACCAAAACCTAACACAAACAAGATGGGGAAATTAGCTGGAGCACTCTCTTGGCTAACGAGAGGCAGAGTAACTTAGCGGGGATCTTTTACCCTAGGTCTACAGTGTCAGGTCAGTGAGCAGACAAACAGTTCAAATAACAATTAAGATTTATTAGACAATTATTAAAGAAAACACGAACACACTCCTAACTAGAAAAGGAAAATAGAGTTCAAGGGGAATGGGTGATATGCCACCTTTCCTGCAGTCCTGGGGAAGCCGATTGTAGAAGAGGAAACCCGGAGTGGTGGCCGAGGGGAGTCTGCTGAACCGAGCGGTAGCAAGGCAGAGTAGAAGTCCAGAGCGATCTGGCGAGAGTTCCAAAGAGCTCTCAGAACTGGGGGTTTTTATCAGGGAAAGAACAACCGTAGGCTAGTCTGGTCTTGGGTAAAAACAATGTTTTGGGTTGGAGACAATGCCTCCGAAAGGTCAGAATTTACATGATTGAGTTATGTTCCAAATTGACAATAGTATGGCTGGTATGTAGATGCGGCTAGCTTGGCAGTTAAGCACTTACCTCGCCAGGGTGCCCTCTCAGGGCAAAGGGTCTCTTTGTTTATTGTGCATTGGTAATGTGGGTGTGTGTTTTGGGAGGTCCTCTAAAGCAGTTCTGGCTATTTCTGGCTTGGTTTGGTGACAGCAACAAATAGTAGCCATGCCTAGCTTCATGCTTGTACAGTGGCCTCACAAACACTTGGCTGGTGGCAGAGCAGGGCTGGATTATGATTATGACTTTGGTTCACCAAAGTCCAGGCCAGTGCACGGTGGTAACAGGGTTTTCTAAGCCATCACCAGCACTTTGCTTTATGCCTGGAAACAGATTGGCAGCCAGTGGAGCTGTTGCACCAAATAAGTCATATGCTTCCTGTAGCTAGCCCCAATTAACAATCTGTCTGCAGCCTTCTGGACCAACTGAGCACTTTTCAAATGCAACCCCATGTAAAGCTTATCACAGTAATACAAACGGGATGTAACCAAGGCATGTGTTACTGTAGCTATATCCAACATCTCCAGGAATGGGCATAATTGGCATATTAGCTTTACTTGTACAGATGCACTTCTGATATATCACATGATATGATTTAAAGTAGATAATTCTACCTCTAGAGAGCCGGCATGGTTTGAGCACTGGACTATGGCTCTGGAGACCAGGTTCCATTCCCCACTTGGCCATAGAAACCCACTGGGTGACCTTGGACATGTCATGCATTCCCAACCCCAGAAAACTCCATGAAAAGTTTGCCTTAGGGTTGCCATAAGTTGGGAATGACCTGAAGGTACACAACAACAGCACAGTACCTCCAAATTTCCATGAATGAGATTCTTCGTCTTTAATGTTTTTAATTTTTTTGAAGGGGAAGAGGTATGGGGTGTGCAACTAGAGCATTTGTGAGAAATCATATAAATCATATAATGATTAAGTCATTAAGTGTCTGTTTTGTTGTGTTGTTGTGTGCCGTCACATCATTTCCAACTTATGGTGACCTTAAGGCGAAACTATCATGAGGTTTTCTTGGCAAGATTTGTTCAGAGGTGGCTTGCCTTTGCCTTGTTCTGAGGCTGAGAGAGTGTGAGTTGCCCAAAATCAGTCAGTGGGTTTCCATGGCTGAGCAGAGAATTCAATCCTGGTCTCCAGAGTTATAGTTCAATGCTCAAACCATTATACTGTGTTGGTTCTCAAGAGCCCATTGGCAATTATTATCAAGACCTACTGAGTTGGCAATTCACACTCTTTCAGTCTTAGAAGAAGGCAACAACAGACCATCTCTGAATAAGAAAATCCTATAACAGAGACTCCAGAAGTTGGCATCAACTTGAAGGCAAAAAACAATAAGATATCAATTAGTGTTAGGGCATTATATCTGTGGGATCTAAATGCCCTAAAGGTACCAGATCCTGTCTGAACTTGGCAGTTAAGCCAGGTCAGCCCTGATTGGTATTTGGATGGAAGGCCATCAGTGAATACCAGGTGCTGTAGGTTATATTTCAGAGGAAGGGGCAAGCAAAACCATCTCTTCCAAGTTCACCCAGTGGGTTTCCATGTCTGAGTGAGCATTTGAACTCTGGTGTCCCAGAATCCCCATCCAACACTCAAACCACTATGTCACGCTGGCTCTTAGAGCCTTTCTGCACTACACTATTATAGTGCTATTATTCCACTTTCAACATCCTATGGAATCCTGGGGTTTGCAGTCTAGGAAGGGGCCAGCCGACCCCTCCCATAACTGCAAACTCCAGGATTCCACAGGATGTTGAAAGTGGAATAATAGTGCTATAACAGTGTAGTGAGGAAAGGCTCCTGGTATTAGGGGCTGAATAAAAATCCAATATTCTGTCAAACCTTTATGCTCCTGAAATCTTAGTCCAATACAGCTACTATACCAAGCTGCTGAATTGTAAACCAACTCTTATATAAATCTCACCGATTTTCCATGTCCCTTCCAACTGCAAATATAATCCCACTGACTGAATAGGTGACCACTAGTTGGAACTATCAATTGATTTGTGTGTGGACTGTGCAGTTCCTGGTAAGAATCCGCAGATATTCCTTTGGAAGTGCTTGGTGGCATGATGACACAAACTGTTGCCATTCTAGACCTGCCAGCTGCATTCACTCAGTAGATTCATTGTGTTTCTCTGTGGGACTGTGTGGCCAAGAATGAGTGTAGCAGCATTTTTGAACTGGCTGTGTGAGGGATGATTTCTGGAGCTCTGGAGCGCATGGTGTCCTGAGAAATTAGAACAGTTTCCAGTCATGTTGGGCTTCACACTTTCCGATGGGGTTACAAGCTTGGAGATGAGGTTTAAAAATGCAGTTTAAGAGTAATTAGAAAAGTTCCTAAAGATCATTTTACAAACAACCATTTTGATTTTGAGATGGTCCCTAAAATCTTCTAAAGCAAGGTTGGGCAAAATACTACTAGACAGAATAGCCAATGGTGAGGAATTATTAGAGTTGTGATGGGAAAATATCTGACCACACATGCCTAATGGGATTCAATCACTTACGTTTTTAAAAAATTAAATTTATTAAAACAGTTATATCTCACCCGGTATAATAACATCTCTCTCTCTTCTTTTATAATAAATTCAGTTTAAACAATGTGGGATCTAAAACAGTAATAACATTAAAGAACTGAAAAATGTGTAACATTCAAACATTTTAAAACTAGATCTGGATAAAATAATTAGGTCCCAAAGGCTTTAATAAAAGCCCAGATTTTAACTTGGTGCTGGAATGAAACTAATGTTGGTGCCAATCAGGCTTCCAAGGGGTGCCAACTGAAATGCCATAGTGGAGAAGACCTCACATCCTCTCACAGTATATTTCTCCCACTGGTGGTATGCAGTAGATGACCACTCCAACAGACTTCAGTTTTCAGAAAGACATATTTTCCCAACCCTATTTTAGAATAGCTTAAAGAATGTACTCTTTTGGACCGCAACCATCCAAATCCTCCAATCACCGTAGCCCGAAATGAAGAAAAGGAGAGAAATATTTCCATTTTCTCCATTTCCCCCCCACTTTGCATTCTGTAGATGGATTTGTGGCAAAAATTTTGGAGAGGACAAGAAGCAACACAACCCCTTGCTAATCTCATTTTTGTGTTATTTCTTTTCACCACTTTTTCCTTTACACTTTCCCTCTGAATTTATAGTAACAACTGTGTGATGTGTGTGTAGGGGCCTTGGAAGTCCTGTGTCCCTCTCCATGAGTATGAGCTTTCATGTCACCTACTGACTTATGGTGACCCCATGAATTTCATAGGGTTTTCTTAGGCAAGAAATACTCAAGAGATGGTTTTGCCAATTTCTTCCTCTGAAATGTAGCTTGCAGCACCTAGTATTCCTTGGCAGTCTCTCATCCAAGTACTAACCTGGGCTGACCATGGTTAGCTTCCAAGATCAAATGGGATCCAATGCTTTTAGGGTATTTAGGCCATATTGGGAGCCCTGTACTTTCCCTAATATATTCTAATTTTCTAAAATCATTCTTGTGGCAAAAATTATTTGTTTTGTTTCTCTTTAACTTAGCTTCAGTCTGCCTTAGTATGAAATTAGTTTATGCTGGGGCAGGATGAATATTTGGACTGGAATCCTATTGGTGAGTTATGGGGGTGTAAGCTGGACTTACATCATTGCAACCTACTTTTTTGGTCATTGTGTAGGTCTACCAACTGCGCAATGACCAAAATCTCTTGAAACCTAGTTTTTCTCAGCTGAAGTCCCTCAAATTCAGCCAATTCCTGATCAGTGGAAAGCAGGAGGAACAGCAAAGTGTCCAGCTATTTTGCTATAGCAGGACACAGAGCAATGATACCATCAATAAGGACCTTCAGAGACCTCTGAGGGTCCCTGAAAGCTTTTTCATAGTAAGTCCAACCATAGGAAAATAGCTGGTTGCTTGTCTGCTGTTACCTTCACTCATTCTTCAGCTCTACCTTCCATTAAAAAGAAAGCCTGCTTTGCACTCATGGTCTTCAGATTATGTGCCTTTAAAATGTTTGTTCCCAAACTCGAGTCCTTAAACATTGTTAGACGATAGTTTAAAGGATTCCTGGCCATTGGCCATCCGAGGTAGGGCTTCTAGGAATTGCAGTCCAACAACATATTGGGCTCTAAGTCTGAGGACCAATGCTTGAAAATGGTAACAGTTGGAGGAGACATCAGAAATCATTTGGCTCAGCTGTTCCCAGTGCAGGAGTCTTGCACTGCTTTATACTTCAGCATCCCTGACAGATTCATCTTGTCCCTGACTGCCTTTCTTGCATTTGAAGACAGCTATCTCATCCTCCCTTGATTTCTCTTCTCCAGGCTAAATCTACTCAGCTCTTTCTACCAGTTTCTCACCAGGCTTGATTTCCAGACCTTTTAGTTGACCTCCTTTGGACTCACTCCATTCTGTCAATGGGAATTGGCTTCTTTGCTGTAAGAAAGCAATTTATTGGGGTTTCATTCACATTCACCCACTTCTACCACTAATATGTGTTTTCTCCCATACAGGCGAGGTTTTTAAATCTTATCAAATGAAACACAAAATAATAAAACTGCATACTCACTTTGTCAGTGCGCTTCTTTTTTTACGGTCTTTTTCAGCTTCAAGATGTTGAGTTTGCTTCTCAATGGTCTTTTCCCAGAAGTTTTTCAGTTCCCCAGTCTCACAAGCCAGAACTTCGTGGCGAAAATACTGACTGTTCATTTTCTGTAATTAGAAAAGATATCCACCATACGCACAGATTACAACCTGAAAGAATGTTCTGTCTCTTAATAAAGTTGATGCTGTTGCCCTCCTTTGCAAGGCAGATTTCAGGAGAATGAATGAGCTTTTCATTCATAAAGCCCCAGCAACTGCAGACTGTAATTGTTCACTTAACAGGGTCTGTGATAAAAATATCTGTCACTTCCATATAATTGTTGCTGTGACCTTTTAGATCAAAACATAGGATAAAATTATTGCTCTTGCTTTGGCATATTAATGAAGACATTTTGTGGCATCTGTAGATTAAGAGAAGTAATGGGAAAGTAGGAATGACATTTTCAAGGTATTGCAGAGATATCAATTACTGTGGCTTACTAACAGTCTAATTTTCTGTTCCTTAGAGGAATGCAATACTTATCAGTCAATGTATCTCTGGCACATATGCATCTGTTTGTTTTCTCAGACTTCTTCAATATCAAGAATGAAAAACTCAATTTGTATCATTTATTTTAAAAAGGTAATTAAAATGTGCCCTGCCCAAGTTCTACAATCTTCCCTCTCCATTATTAGAATTCCACATGTTTTGACCCAGTTAAAACTAAAATTAGTATTTGGTGATATTGGATGTCAAACTTCTCAAACTGCAAGGCTTTGGAGAACATGCTCCAGTTTCCAAGGCCAACTTATCTGGGGAAGCTTTGATCTAGACCGGGGTGGACAAATGAGGTCCTCCAGTTGTTTGTTGCAACAGCTTTCATTGTTCCCAACCAACATGCTATAGCTCATAGTAAAAATTTATGGGAGTTGCAATTCACAAAAAGGTGGGATAAATAATATGGAAGCAGTTGCCCACCCTCATATAGAGAATGAGCTGAGATGGTTCTACAGAGTAAGGAAAACAAGCAATTGCCACGTTTGAATGAAGCATCTATTCTCTCTCAAATCACTTTAGGACTGGTTCATTTGGTGGTAAGACTAATGTTGCAAACCCCTCAGCTGAAATCCAAAACTCCTTCGACTCTCCCCATCTGCCAAATACCTGCTTGACCCTTCTAGTCTGCCAAGGGCCCTTGCAGTTTCTCATGAGATATTTTGTGCTAATTTACAGGAGCAGGTTGGATGTCATGGCAAAAGTCTTGCCTTTTGTCCCTTCACATTATTATTCTAGAATACCCTGTGACTAAAGAACCACCTACATATATGTGAGAAGTGTGTTTATTTATAGTATTTATGTATCTCCTCCCAGCCCACCAGAGCCTTCAAGGTAACACACAAAACATAAAAACAGTTAAACAATACAAAGCAAAGCAAAACAAAGCATCCAGTGGTCCACTCCTTTTTAGATAATCAAAAGTAATTGTCTGAATCAATATTTGGACCACTATGTGGAAGGAGAGAAAATTTATCCCCCTTTCTTTTTCCAAATATTTACCTCCTTCCCATCTAATATTTTGAAAATGAGAAGGTCTCCATTGGTGTTAACAAAGGTCTTTCTGAGTTTAATTCTCAACCCCTCACTCTTGTGTGTGGGAAGCACATCAGAAAATAGCAATAGCAATAGCATATGTATTTCTATACTGCTTATCAGCTAAGTGCTCTCTAAGCGGTTTACAAGTTAGCTAATTGCCTCCAACAAGCTGGGTACTCATTTTACCAACTTGCAGAAGGATGGAAGGCTGAGTCAATCTGGAGGCTGGCAGGATCAAACTCACAACCTTGTGGCTGCAGTACTGGCATTTAACCACTGAGCCACCAGGGTGCAGTGGTTAAAATGGTTTAAGGAATGGGACGAACATTTAAAATTTTGCTTCTCATTCATAATGGTCCCAGTCTAGATTAGGGCCTCAAACACTTACTTGGAAGCCATTAAGAAGTAGAGGAGCAGCTCTACATACTCTATCATAAAAAGAGTTTGGCCCTAAGCTGGTACATACAGATAGTACACGCAAATCAGTGTTTCATTTTGGTCTGCCCACATACTTTTGACAGTTTTAAAAACATTTTAAAAAAATATCTATAGGATTTTTATTTTGTGAACTATTAATATATTTGTGTCCCAACACAATTGCTTTTATAAAGAATATTGTTGGAATAACACAAGGATTAGAATTGACTTGACTACAGTATCCTCTGAAAGAGATAAAGAGACCATCCTGGGATCAATGATTGCAAAACTGAGATTTTAGGCAGCAGACCATTCTATGAAGAGATAAATTGTCAGCAAATGGGCACTAGGGACACTGGAAATGCCTGCAGATGGTTGCGCCTATGACTTTATATGAAGAAACATATTGATTTTTCAGTTAATCACTGAAATATTTAGCTTAATTTTAAATGGGAGTGAGAAAGGTTAACATTTATCCATGGCAGTGAGTTGCAGATACATGTTCTATTAAAAAGCTATATTTTCTTTTTAAAAGGTTAAGTCAATGGGTTTCCCTGCTGTTTTATTGCTTTTACTTCTAGTAGCCACTTCAGAGAGATTAGATTTTATGTCAGAAAAAAAAAAAACATGCGAGCACATCTCATAATAAAAAAGGGGGAAAATCAACTGATTGGTTAGTAGCTCTGCAACCAAAGTTGGAAAAGTGGGGAAATGGTCTTCTGCTGTGTTTTCCGATTATTCACGTGTGTATGGTTGGCCCTCCATATTAGCAGGTTTCACTTTTATGGATTTGATTTTTTGTGAATTTCTCCAACCCCTGTCCCTCACCTGAGGCACTTCTTTTCTGGAGAACCTTCCCTCTTGGTGGCTCCAATCAGACCATGAATCCCTATAAAAACATTTTTCTGGTCCTCCTCTTCCTCCACCAGATGCTACCTGACCAGCTAAGGATGGCTCACAGCCTGATTTCTCAGCAACACAAATCCTCTCCCCTTGCCTCCCCATAGCCAAGAAAGAAGATGGGCGAGAGAGAGGAAGCACACAGCTACCATGCTGACCCACTCCCTTTCCATCTCTTTTCCTTGACCTAGTTTGGACCTTGAGAGCCCGTTCCTCCCACTTTGTCTCGGCTGCCTTCCCACAGATGCACACACACATTTTGATATTTGACATTTTCCCACTCTTGTGGGAGTCCTCTGCCCCTAACTATAGCAAATGTGGAGAGGTGACTGTACAGTGTTTTTTAACTTACTTAGGATCCTTTCATGCTACACATTTACAATGCTATGATTTCACTTTAACTGCCATGGAAATATCCCATGGAATTCTGGGTTTGCAGTTTTGGGAGGGCTACTTAGAATTCTCAGCCAAAGAATGCTAGTGCCTCACCAAACTACAAATCTCATGATTCCATGGCACTCAGACGAATCAGAGTGGTATAACTGTGCAGAATGAAAGGACCTATAAGTACATTCAAATTGCAATTGGCAGAATTTCTTCTGCAATATAGTATCGTGGTGAGTTCCAGCCCAAATAGAAAATAAAGGTGACATGAATACTAGGGAGAGATCAAAGATAACAGAATTTAGAAGTTATAGTTACAAATAAATAGTTGTTTGTAGTTATTTTCTTTTTCTAGTTATGAAGATATAATTACCTTATATTGCCACTGTACTTTAGCAAAGGATAATTTAGCCCCATCTGTCTTGTAGCTGTAACCTTCTGTTACTTTTAAGTTCTAGAAATGTGGCCCCACTGAATGGGGAAGCAAGGATATCATGTGGTTCAAGTGTTTGCTTGTGTTGCTGCTTCGGCTCTGTAAAGGCTATAGAGGCAAATGTGAGCAGGAGGCAACTATATTTTGAACCATAAGCCAGCAGCTTTTAGCTTTTAGATATTTTAGTTATTCCTAAGAAACAGGAATGTAAAGAGTGACTTTGTAAAAAAAAAAACCTTGACGTTTTTAGAGCATGGGACTATACTTGTGATGAATTACCTTTTTAAAAGCAATGGTTGGAGCTCTGAAATAAGGAGGATGGTATAAGAGTCTGCTGAGAGCCCGTGTGGTGTAGGCCTTTGAGCACTGGACTATGACTGTAGACACCAGGATTCAAATCCCTGCTTAGACATGGAAATGCATAGAGTGACCTTGGACAAGTCACACCCCTTCAGCCTCAGAAGAAGGCAAAGGCAAAGCCCCTCTGAATGAAACTTGTCAAGAAAACTCTGTGAAAGGTTCGTCTTAGGGTTGCCAGAAGTCAGAAACAACTTGAAGGCACACAAAAGTCTGCTAGGTAACTGCAGACAAGATGATGTGAGAAGATTAAACGATGGGATTCAGGAAGAAAAGAGTTCTGGGGAGTGGATACTAGTGTTTTAATAAGAGTGGAGGATGCAGAACAGCAGCCAGCCCATTTGACGTTATAACTTTACCCTGTTTTACACATTATTTGGGATCCCTCCTGAGGAGCACTTGTATATCTAGCTTAATTGTGGTATAAATTGTAAATACAACAAATATTCTTGAAATGAAAACATATCTATGCTTAGCCACATATGACATAATGACACTCACTTCCAAATAAACATGCATAGGATTTCACTGTTAATTTTGCAAATATCCAGAGTAAATTTTTGATTTTGTCGATGAATTATGTTTCCTTCCTCCTCCATCAAAATCTGAAAAGGCCTCCAGTAGGAAAACAGTATGTCAGAAAGGAGAAAGAGAGGGGGGCTGGAACCAGAAGCCATAGATGTGAGACCATAAGAAAAGACAGCAGCATTTCCTGTGAAAAAGGATATACAACAACATCATACTTTCCAACTGTCTTTATTGGGAAGTGATAGTCTCAGTTTATTCTCTGTCATCTCATTTTTTCAACTACTTTTAAAATGTCCTAGTCTCTCCCTCTCTCCTCCTCCTACTTTTTGCCTTTGTCCTCAGTTTACATCAGTTGTTGCAACCTGAGTTCAGAATGCCCAAGTAGTTTGCACTCAAATAAGAGGAAAGAAATATTCTCCTTCCCAGTAGGCTCAGGCAAAAGCAAACTGCTGTAGCCTCTCCTAGTTTGCATGTTTTTCCTCATTAAAAATTTTTGTTATCTTGACCACAGTCTGATGTTGTTTGGCCACATGTGCCCCAGTTTTCATCTATGAAATGTTGTAGGATATGTAACACATAGGCATTTCTGAAGGAATCATTTTTTTTCTAAGAAGAATGAAACATGATAAAACAGTGGCCAGATCCTATTAAGTATGCTAGACAGTTAAACAGTGGCATGTCTTAACAAATATTTTGTTATTGTTGTGTGCCTCTAAATCATTTCTGACTTATGGCAACCCTAAGGTGAACCTATATCATGGGTTTTTCTGGGATGGAGAGTGTGTAATATACCCAAGGTCACCCAGTGGGTTTCCACGGCTGAGTGGGGAATCAAATCCTGGTCTCCAAGGTCGTAGTCCAACACTCAGACCATGGTAAAACAGTGGCATTTCTTAATAATTGTGGCATATGGTAAAAATGTGCTTGGTTAGAAATATGGTTAATAGCAAAACACCGACATTTTTTGAGGAATGGTATTTCCTAAGAAACATGATATATGGTAAAACAGTGGCATTTCCTATGAAATACAGTACACAGTAAAACAGTGGCATTTCTTAAGAAATGTTGTTTCCTAAGAAATTTGCATATAGTAGATGCTTGAATAGGGCTGCAGGGAGAATAACATGTACCAGTATTTCAGATTAATGTGCTATGATACCCTATTCTATCTCCATCAAAATGCTATTGCTTACTCCAGTTTCTCTTACCTGCAACCTCTTCTATATCTCTTATCATAGGGGAAAGGAATGTTTAGATATATATCTATACTACTCACGTCTCTTCAACCACACAAATTTCATTAGTCTTGCTTTCCCTACCAGGCTCATGTAAGAAAAACAAAGCCGGGAACTACTAATCTTCATATAAATTAAATTATTGGGCTGGAAGTCCAAAGATCTTGTATGTCAAGAACAGAAATAAACTCTTTGAAGTGGTCTGTTTGTTTTCAAAGCTACTTTAAGCAAGGCCACTGGATTTGTGTGGCATGCCCAGCACATTTTTGACTTTTCGTCTCTGAGCGGCAAACCCCCTGCCCTGTCACAGGATACCTTTCGTATTTTAGTACTGCAAGAGTGTACTTCAAGAAATAAAAGTACCAGGTTTTCTTGGCTACCTGGAGTGTGCAGATCTTTGGAATCTGCCCCAAACTTCCATACAAGTTTGTGTAAACCAGGAGTGTAGATGATGGAGGTGGGATGAAGGTGGGGGTACAAAATGAGGGCATTCCCTGAAAATAAAAGTTCTGACACACATGCACCCCAAATAATTTTTTCTTCAATGCAAAGTCGAAGGCTTTCACGGCCAGAATCCATACGTTGTTGTGGTTTTGAGGCTGTGTTCTATTAGTATTTTCTCTTGATGTTTCGCCTGCATCTGTGGCTGGCATCTTCAGAGGATATGAATTTTTTCTTCAGTTCCCAAATTTCTAGTATTGCAGTAGCTTAACATTTCAGTTGAGCATTCAGAAATACAGTTTACACATCCAAAGACATGGGGCAGACAAAGCCACCAAGGGAATGGGAACACAGCAAGTCTAGATTTCTAGGTGTGAATGATTTTTAATGTTTCATTTTCTGCAATGCTAGACATTTGTGGAGACGGAGGGAAAATTTCTTTTTCTTTTCTATAATATTTTTTTTAATGACAGGAAATATATACAAATCAACATAGGATACTAAAACAAATCTTATAACACGTAAGTTACAACAACATAAGGGGAAAGAATATGGGGGAAGGTGGAGGAGATAGGAGGGATAAATAGGAAAGGAACCACAACAACAAAGACAATTGAACAAAATGGTTAAACACAAATAATTACAAACACTTGGATATCTCCATTTGGAATACGGATACTGCCTTAGTAAAATCTAATAATCAGAGAAAATAGTAACCTCTCCTCCCTAACAAAAGGGAGAATCTTACTTAGCTGCAATGAAATACTCTTAAAAAAGCATGAACAACCTCAAGGAATCAATACCAATCCACCAATCACTACCTTCTATTAGAATACAGCTAATTGATTTTAATACTGTTACCATTAGTAATCGTCATCTTCGTCCTATGTGATCAGATGGTAACTGTGTAAAACATATTTCCCTTAACATTCCAAATTCAAAACAAGCGGTGACTTATCTTTTACTATTTTTGCCCTCCACCGCTTTAATCACCAATGAGTATAAATACAATAATTAACTTTTAACAATAATATTCTGATCTACTCCAGCACAAGGAAAGAAACAGTTGAGAAATTAGATTTCAATTAAGATTCTACATGCATGATTAATTGGGCATACAGATCAACAATGAAAGGCAAATGCAGTGATCTTTTTACTTTGTAGAAATGTAGCTAGTGGCTCCCATGCCCTATAAAATTTACTGTCTAACATATTTCCTAGTCTATAGGTCATCTTATCCAATTCTGCGATCTCCATAACCTTTTCTTACCATTCTTCAGTTGTGGGCATAGAAATCGATTTCCAATGCCTGGCCAAAACTATTCTAGCTGCTGCCGTAAAGTGCCACATTAATCTTCTAATCTGGAAGTCAGGCCTTGGTTCGGCTCTCCATATACCCAGTAAAAAAATTCTGGTATCAGTTCAATCTTCATTTTTAGAATCTTTTGCAAATTAGAATGGATAGCAAGCCAGAATTTCTTTGCTCTGTCACACCCAACACCACATGTGAAA
Organism: Iguana delicatissima; assembly: GCA_948472985.1. Taxonomy (NCBI): domain Eukaryota; kingdom Metazoa; phylum Chordata; class Lepidosauria; order Squamata; family Iguanidae; genus Iguana; species Iguana delicatissima. The sequence goes on from CAOKZL010003088.1 coordinate 65,333, forward strand.
AAAGGTGCCAGCTTGATTTGCACATTTCCAGCGGTGATTTTTCATCTGGTTATTCATCTTTGCAAGTCTGTTTGGTTCCAGATACCACCTATGCACCATCTTTAGAGTGTTTTCTTGCAGTGCATAAGATCTAGAATTTGTCATGTTGTCTTTTCAGATTGCTTCTCACACTTCCAGCGCGATGTTATGGCCTAAGTCTCTTGCCCATTTTATCATGCATTCTTTTATAGTCTCGTCCTCTAAATTAAAAGTTAGTAGCATTCTGTACAATCTGGAGAGTAAATGTTTTTCCCCTTTTGACAAAGAAATTTCCAATTCAGTAGGCCTCAATCTAACCTCTCTGGTTTGGAGATCTTTTTTAAATCTCTCCTTGAGGGAAAATTTCTTAATGGGAGTGCAACATTCTGTTTTTGCCACCCTCATAGCTACTTCCCAGCTAAACTTTCCTGCTCATTTAAAACTGGAGAACAATTTGCACCTATACACCAAGAATGGGTAAAATGCTGCCACCGACCATGTGTGACCCCATCCCCATTTTGGGCCCCCAGGATACTCCACCTGGATCTCAATTTTTTCAAAAATGTTTTGCCCCCAAATTGCTCCAAATGGTAGTTCTCCCTCCATAACCTAAATAAAAATGGCTGAAAATCAGCCACAAGAGGAAGCAATGTGATGTCACTTTTGGGTTGCTGGTAACACGTTGGAGTGAACTGCTGGAATATGCAGGGGGAAAAATGGCATCAGGAAAACTACTTGAAATTCCTTGGCTGCAGCCACAGGTGTGCGAACCAGATCTTTTGATAGAGGCGCAAAAAGCACCATAGGAATGTATTAGAAGAATGGGGGGGGGGGGTAAAAGAGAAATAAATAAATTAATGCCAGCAAAATTCTGGCTCAGAGGACCCAAGTGAAATGATGCTTTCTCAAGAGCTACAGCATAGCTAGATTTTTTTGGAGACTTAAGAAGGTAGGTGCCATAGGGCTATATCTGCTAACATCTCATACCCTCCAGCATTTCACAAATGAAAACTGGGATACACATGGACAACATCAAGATGTTGATCAAGATGGCCAAAAGAGGAAAAATACACAAGCTAGGAGAGGCTGCAGCAGGTTGCTTTTTCCTGAGCCTGTTGGGAATGGCAAGATCCCACCTCTTCTCTTCTTTCTGCCTTGCTGAGTTAATTGAGCTAATTGAGACAAACTACTTTTACACTTTGAACTCAGTTTGCAGTAATTGAAGTAAGCTGAGGACAAAGGGGAGAAGTGGAAGGAAGAAGAGAAACAGAGATAGTTTAAGAGTAGCTGAAAAAGTGAGATGATAGAAGATTAATCAGGACAGTCCCTGACAAATTGGGACAGTTGGAGGATTTGGCTTCTATGAATAGATCCTTACCAAGTGCTTGTTGTTTTTTTTCCGGGGGGGGGGTGCTACAGGAGTCTTTGGACATCCCACAAAAAACCCTGAAAAAGGAGAACTGCCAATGCTGTAAGCATCCAGGAGCATCAGTTCTCCTTTAAAATGAGAAACAGCCTCCTCAAATAGCTTCTTTTTCTCAAGTGCTCCCCACCATTTTTGATGGAACTAGCAGTGGTCTTCCGCTCACTTACATTTTACTTTGGGGGAGGTGTGGCCTGAGGTGAGCCCCAAAGGTGGACAATTGGTCCCTGTACCCAAAGCTTGCTCACCAATAATATAGGAGAGCAAATCCAAGGATCTAGGGGCCTTGAAAACACCAGCCCTTCACAGTGAAACTGGAAATGGCTGGAGGGCCGTTGTGATGAACGAATGAGTTCCAGAGGGGAAAAGCACGGTCCTGAACCAGACTGAAATGGCTGCGCGCAGTGCATTGTTGTAAGGAGGGGTTTGGATTGTGAAGCGAGGATTCCTTGAACTGTGAAACTGAGAACACACGGAATGCCGATTTGGCTTGAGAAGAAAGTTTGCAAAACAATAAGGACTTGGCACCAACAGAATGTACTCTTGAGATGCACAGATCCAGAAGTGTGGCTTCCTTAATTGCCATGTGATGTTGCCTACAATGCATATCTTCTTTGATTGTCTTTATGTTTCACCCACCTTCACGAATTCACGATATTCAACAGTGATCAATACCTTTATTAGAAAGACAGTTAAGTTCTTATGTGGAAAGGCAGAGGAAACAAGGAGCCGTGAAAGCCTGGCTTGGCAAACAGGCAAGCGCTGATGTTCTGCTGACCTTACTTTGCCTGGTTGAAGACTACTGAGGCGTTTGATATCTGGATGTGATGTATGGTACATTTCCTGACAACATGATATACGACCAATTCTTCTGCAAGCAACCTTTTATTAGTAAGGTACAAGATGATATGAACTATTCTTTTAATTGCTTGATTGCCTTTATACAATGGAAGTCCTGGAACCCTAGCAACCAGCAAAACATGTCCTTTTCCTCAAGAAGTGGGGAATATGACTATAAAGAGGGGAAGATTTTCAACTCACTTTCATGACCCTTGGCTGCAGCAGAGGGCATCCATACCTTCGAGGACATCTGGCCAATGTTCGGCGAAGGACCGTCTTGTGAGTATGTAGAATGAATGTGAAATGTGAATGTGTGAGTGAAAGAAAGCTCTTGATACGGAAATGTGATTTTTGTATTTCATGTCTTAATAAATGTTACATGCATAGTGGTTAAACCCAGATCTGGTTTCCTATGTGTCTTCTGTTGGGATCCTATAGTCTAAGGTGGCTGAATTTCTCTCTGGGTCAAACGTACCAAAAATCTCGGTCCATGACACCGTGACTAGTATTGCCAGGTCAGGACTACTTTAGTGCTCTGATTTTGGGGGGCAAAACCCCAAGCCTTAGGACTTCTTGTGATATCCTGAGGATGTTATGAGAGACATCCGCCAGTGATTTCTTAAGCACAGCACACAAAGCATCAATCATAGTTGCACATTAATTGTCATTAAAAAAAATAAACAAATGACAGACAGATACACATACATATACATATACTTTTAAGGCAGAGTTCTCACTCTGAGATTTCTCACCTTCACCACAAGAACTGGAGGAGTGGACCTAGGCTCTGAGATGTCGACACCCTAGCTGTGTCCACTTTCCTTTTCCAAAAAAATAGTTGCTAAGGTACAGGGAGCTTTATTTTGGAGGAAAATGATGTGCCCTGGAGGCTTCTGGAGGCATTGTTTACCTATTTTATTTACTTATTTGTTTTAGGGAATAGGGCAGCGCTTTTCAAACTTTTCATGTTGGTGACACACTTTTTTAGGCATTCCTTATTTCGTGATGCAGTAAGTCAGTAAGTAATTCAGTAAGAGGAGGCAACCTCTCCACCCGAGCCTGGCCCACCACTGCCCTTGCCAGGGTCTTCCTCAGCCTGGGGCAACTGCAGCAGCAGTGAGAGAGGCATCCCCTCCACCCAAGCCTGGCCCCCCCTGCTGCTGCTGCCCTCCCCAGGGTCTTCCTCAGGCCACGGTGGTGGCAGAGGCATCCCTTTCGCCTGGACTTGGCCCGCGGCAGTAGTGGATGAGGCATACCCTCCACCTGTTACTTTTGCGTGACACACCTCCACACTACAGGCGGCACATGAATGCGTTGCGACATGCAGTTTGGAAAGCTCTGGAATAGGGTGTTCTGGGTAGGTGTAAAGAAGGACTTGGTTTTACATGCCTATGGGCCACTGGATTTCTACCCATCTTTGCAGTAACAGCGTCAACACTTTAATGGCAAAAAAAACCCCTCTCCCCTTCAGCAGCAGGAAAAGAAAAAGCTTCTGGTAATGGTGATTTCCATGGAAATCTGGTGAAATGTGCCACATTGATTAGGAACAAATCTCAGTTCATGGTGGGAGTGGGGATGAAGGTAGCAATAGCAATAGTGTGTGTATTTCTATACTGCTTATCAGCTAAGTGCTCTCTAAGTGGTTTACAATGTGTTAGCTAATTTCCCCCAACAAGCTGGGTACTCATTTTATTGACCTATGGAAGGATGGAAGGCTGAGTCAACCTGGAGCCCAGCAGAATCGAACTCACAACTTTGTGGCTGCAGTACTGACATTTAACCACTGCGCCACCAGGGCTCTTGAAGGTACAAACAGCGACTGAAATTAGAAATGCAGCTTGTGATCTTCAAATATGCTGAATGATGATTCCCATCAACCTCAGGCAGGAGGGAGAAGGAGCCACTAACTGAGGATGATGGGAACTGTAGTTAAGGCACAAGTAAGCTGTGAGTGCAAGGAAGGTTGATATAACATGTGGTCTGGCCCTTTCTGTAGCAGAATGAAAATCTGATTGTCACTATAGCTGAGTATCAGCTCCATCAGTATTAGCTCAGAAAATTTAGGACTGTGGATAACAGCACATACATCCTGAACTTAATTTAGCTCTTGTCAGTCAGTTGGATGTTTACATGTGTCACGTACAACAAGCAAAATAGTGAAGAGTGTGTTAGAAAATTGAAAATTTTAACTTCAAATCGGCATTAACCATAGCCTATATCCAGGATCTCTTAAACATGCAATGATATGAAGACAGTAATGTTTTGTTAAACTACGCAAAATGTTTCAAGTAGCCATCTTGTAAATCTCCAGAGGTAGACTGACCTGAGCTGGCCTGTTACTGCTGCATTAGTTCTGACTGAACAAGATTTAATTTAAGCTGGTGGTGACAAGCCTCCTAAAGGACAACAACGAGAAACTTGCGCTCAGGCAATCAAGTCTGACATTGCACTGGTTGTAAACAGGCCGAGCAGATACATTGCCTGCCAAAGGAAAGAAATAACTGGATAGACTTCAGAAAGTGTTTTTACTGCACGAGATAACACAGGAAGGCTTATTTTTAGGTTTAATCATATTAGAGTGCATTGATTATTTTTAGATTGAATTTGTGAAGGTAGGCCTCGCAGGGACTGGAAAACGACATTACCAAAGAGGGTAAATGGAAATTTGGAAATGCCACTAATGTTGTTATGCGGAAAGTGAGATAGACTGCATCTCAGCATCTTGATTGGTTTGCTCACTGTAAGATCAGAGGAAAGAAATGAGAATGGAGGCATTTTTCATCTAGCTCTTACAGCCAATCCTAGCATGTAAGTCAGTGCATGGAATAGGCTTTGTGGGGGTGAACCATTAGTATACAAAGCATGAAGGGCTACTTTTTGGAAGATGTACCCACAACAGAATCTTTCCTTTTGGTACTTTTCCATGTACAATGAGCTTTGATACCAGAGTGCAATGCCCTCCGATATTTCAGATGCGTGGCCAAACCATAGTAGAGGCCATTTCCATATTACACTGTTATAGTGCTATTATTCCACTTTCAACATCTTGTGGAACCCTCGGGTTTGCAGTTTAGGAAAGGGCATTTAGAATTCTCAGCCAGAGAGCTTTTTGGCCTCGGTAAACTACAAACCCCAGAATTCCACAGGATGTTGAAAGTTGAATAATAGCAGTATAAAAATATGGTGTGGAAATGACCAGAGTGTGGTCAAGATGGCAACAGTTATTAATAGGAAAAACACATGAGCTAGGAGAAGCTGCAGCAGTATGCTTTTGCCTCAGCCTGCTTGGATGGTCCAGACTTCATCCCACCTCTCTTCTTCCTCCTACTGAGTTCAATGCAAATAATTTTGCATGTTGAACTCGGTTTGCAGCAATTGAAGTAAACTGAGAATGAAGGAGGAAAGTGGGACATTTTAAAAACAGCTGAAAAGTGGAATGCCAGTGGACTAATTGGGACAGTCCTTGCCAAATAAGGAGAGTGGGAGGGCATGGGGTGCTTTCAAGCAGACAATGCCTCATGTACATTCTAGACTAAACTTTGGACTGTTACAGAACACAGGGAAGGAGAAGATGATAGAAGTGTGCCTTTGCCTAGGACACATATCACGCTATGTACAAGAGTCAACAAACTACTCGAGAAGTTGAAGGCTCAGAAGGCAATGTTTAGAGTAATGTATGTAATGGAAACTTTTATTTTGTTGACTTAAGGATATTTTCACCAACATCAGAGGCCATTCAGATTACAGAATTATAGAGCTATTATTTTACTTTAACTGTATGATTCTATCCTATGGAACCATGGGACCCATAGTTTAGGGAAGGGCATTTAGAATTCTCAGCCACAGTGATCCAAGGATTCACCAAGTTACAAATCCCAGGATTCCATAGGATGATGCCATAGCAATTAAAATGTAACCATAGCACTGTGATTGTATTGTTTGAGTGGGCCTCAGATGAATTATTCATTTCTGGCTGTGAATGCTGTAGAATCCAGGTGCTTTCAGCTGGAGGCTATGGCAAATGTCAAGTGGACTGAATTAACATTGCTGACACCTGAAAGCCACACAAAGTTGATATCTGTCTATTCAAATGGACATGTGGCATTGATGTCCATGACCTAGGTGTTCGCAAACACATTTACCAAGCCAGTACATTTGCATGCTCATACAGCTTGGCAGTATAAACATAATGGCTACAATCCAAGACTGTGTGAGCTGTGCTTAAACTCTGTTTATTCAATGGAAGTAAGTGTACCTAACTTCTGGTGGATTATAACCATTGTACAACTCACTTGTATTCCAAAGACTGCCAAGAAAAGTCCATAGACAAGGATGGTTTTTTGATGTCTCTTTTAGAGTGGAGTAAAAATCACACATGCAGTATGCCCTTCATATATGTGGTGGACCCATTCTGGGAATGCGAATGCTCCATTCCATTATCATCAATGGATGCAACATTTGTATACTTGCACTGTTGCAGGTGTGTACCTGGCATATCTTTGATCATAGTTGGACACAAGGTTTTGCATGACCTCACTTTCATGTGTGCTGAGCTTGCGTCAGCAGAGGACTCACTGTATGTGGGGTGCAAATCTCCATTGCCTCCTTGCAATTTATTTCTGTGAAAAATTTGGGGAGTCATGTTCTCAGAGAACATGATCCTCCTCAGGAAAAACATGTACCTCTTATTTTAGCACACATGGTTTGTTTCAGCACACACTCACATGCCAGATTTTTTAAAAACAGAGGTAATCTAGACTTGCTGGATGGGGCAGATGAGGCATTGCTGGGGTGGTGGTGTTCAAAGTTGGGCCCAGACCCTTTAAAGTTGTCTTGGTTTGGAAAATACAATAAATAGTTGTAATCCTGCAATTACATTCTAGGACCTTGGCCTGTTGAGAACCAGGGTTTGAATCTCCACCCAACCATGGAAACACACTGGTGACCATGGGTGAGTCACACTCTCTGACCCTCAGAGGAAAGCAAAGCCAAACCCCTCTGAACAAAATTTGCCAAGGAAACCCCATGATAGATTCACCCTAGGGTCACCGTAAGTTGGAAATTACTTGAATACACACAACAACAACCTTGTTTTGTTACTGTCTCCCACCCTAACTGCCTCATGGGATTACTGTAATAATCAAATGAGAGAGGGAGAAGTAGCTATATTACTTTGAAGTCCTTTGTGGAAACGTGGAGTGGAAATGTAACATACAAAAATAATAATAAAAGAAAGCTTGGACTGCATTCATTATATGAAAGGAAAGATATGAAATTTTTAAATGGACTTGAAGCCAGAGTTTGGATTCTGAGTTAAATCTTGCTGAGAATATACAGATTGAAATCATGGGAGAAATTAAACTAGAGTTTCAGTGGAGTTCTTCTAAGCATTAATGATTTGGGATCCAATCTGAGATATTTAAATTATATAAAGTATCAGGTTTCTACATGAAAAAAAATAATGGTAGGATTAATAGATACAATTTTCAGATACATTTGGATGGCTTCAAAAATAAAGGTAGACTGCACTGTTGTACCCTACTTCAGAATGCTGAGAAGTTTCAGGTGCACATCCATGGTTCTGTTCTCTGAGAAGGAAATCATTGAAAATATGATTGATTTATAGAAGTGCACAAGCTGAGCTTTAAACAAATATTTACAGCATGAGCCTTCCATTAGATTCATGATCTTCCTCAGATTTTCCAGGGGAATCCATAACCCTAGAAAATGTCCTGCTGCTCTGTGCTTCCTTTTCAGACTCACTTCCATTGCAAAGTTGCTTCATGACACATGGAAGACCTCACTTTTCACCTTTTCTGATCTAGTGGAATAGAGGGAAGGAAGGATGAACAATCTCTGCCCATGCCTTCTTGGGCCATCTTTGCCCTCTTCAAGACAGCACCATGGTCTCCAGCTGTCCCAGTTTGATGGCACAATCCCAGTTAATCTTCTGTCACTCCACTTCTTCAATTGCTTTTAAAACATCCCAGTTTCTCTTTCCTCCTCCCACTTTCCCCCTTTGTCTTCAGCTTACTTCAGTTGCTGCAAACTGAGTTCAAGGTATAAAAGTAGTTTATACTCAGTTAACTCAATGGAGAAGGGAAAAGGAAGGGGCAGAATCTTACTCTTCCTAGTAGGCTGTGGTAAAGCAGCAGCCTCTCCTAATTTGTGTGTTTTTCCTCATTAACACCTTTTGCCATCTTGATCACACTCAGATATTGATTGGCCACATGTGTCCCAGTTTTCATCTGTGATATGTTGGAGGATCTGCAGTACCAGAATGTTACAAGCTACTTTAACAGGCCTCCTAACAAGTATTGCCCCAGAGCACCCACACCAGTGCTCTAAGTCGGAGACTCCGGCTTGCATGTACACTTCCACTCATACAGGTGATGCATAGAGGTTATTGGCCCTATGGCCATTTGCAGAGGGACTGGGCTATTAGCTATGTGTGAAAATGGGCCTCATTTATTTCTTTAGGTATTTACTTTGGATAATGGTTGAATAGGGTTATTATTATACTGCATTTGGAACCATGCCATTGAAGAGATCAGATTTACATGTATTTATTTAAAGGGACATCTAAGCAAAAGAGATATAATTACAACAAATGGAGGCCTGGCCCCGGACATTTTGCTGCTCAACAAGGAGGATAAGATGCTGGTAGTTGAATTTTACTTCAGCACTGTCAGTGGGGAAACATCTTCCATTGTACATCCAAGCAGCAGTCTTGGAACCTAGCTACATGTCTGGTCTACAGAATTAAACTAGTTTAATCTCTTTCCCTTCCCTTACTATAGTTCAGGGAGTACACTAGAATTCACTAGCAGAGGCTTTTAAATACCTCACCAAACAAGACATCCCAAGATTTCTTTGGATAGAGTCACAACAAATAAAGTGATATGAAACTGACATTCCTGTGTAATATATTGTCTAAATCAACAATAGGCACAAAGTGGATATTGGATTTATTTGCAATAGATAGACAAAGATTACTGATTTCTGATCATTTTACGCTAGTTGACATAAAATTTCATCCATGTCCAATAAGATCATGATGTTCAAAGTAGTGGTCCTTGGGCTGGTGCCTGTCCACAAGGCATTGGCTACTGATCTACAAGTTTCCAGGAAAGAAAGAAAGTATTCTAAACAATGAGCATGAATATGATACTCTTTCCAGTGTAGTGTGAAAAACAACTTGCCAGTCTGTTACATCGGTTAACTTCAACAGAATAAATGATTTAAAGTAGCCTTTTCAAGGTCCTGATGCATATTGGCCAGTGAATTCTGGAAGTTATACTAAAGGAAAGTAATCCTTCAAGTACTGCTACTGAAGTAAAGAAAGCGTGGAGTAGCTAGAATCATTTCATGTGTGCAGAAGTAAAATAGAATATTCCATTTCAGAATTCTTTAATTCTAAGCCCCTGGAATGGCTTGGTGCCAATTGGTGGATCTTGTGATTGTAGCAAAATCCAAAGTAAATCCTGCAAGCCTGAGATTGCTGCAAAGAAATACTTTATACAGCCTGAATCCTGTTGATTCATGCCTACTAGAGCAGGTGCATTAAATAAATGAATTGAATAGTGAGTCAACACATTGGTGAATCCCACTGATTGTGTCAACTTTAGCTGAGAATAAACATTAGGATCCAGGCTTTATGTGCACTGGTATGTGTGACTTAGAGCACCACACAAACCCAGACCAACAGATACCAGTGTTTTCAATGCAACATTCTGGTTTTTTAAAAGTTTTTTTGCAATAGGATTACTGGCAATGCTTTGTCATGGTTTCCCGTGCTTGGTGTAATTTTGTTTCAGTATGTCATGAAACCACAACACAAATCATTTTTTGAAGACATTACATTACGGATGAACTGAAAGTCTGTATCTCCCCATATAAGCCTGCCTGAGTCTTACAGCTTTCAGGAGAGGGCTTTCTGCTTGTTCCACCATCCTTGCTGGTTTGTCTGGTTGTAGCGGGACACAGAGGCAGGAGACCAAGAAGTTAGGAAAAAGAATTTTAATTTTTAAGAAGTGGCCGGGCCAGCCAAGCAGCCCAGCCGCTTCTTAAAAATAAAAATTCTTTTTCCTAACTTCTTGGTCTCCTGCCTCTGTGTCCCGCTACATGGTGAGGAGACACATGAGAGGGCCTTCTGGTTTTAGCCTATGGTAGTCACTCCTGAGGAAGACTCAGTTTTCCCCCTTTCTGCTCTTTCTTCCTTGGCAGGCAGAGACCTTTTTATTAAAACAAGACTATCACTCTTAATGGGCTGGGGGAAAAGGAGGTTCAGTGAGAGTGTTATATCTTTTACTATGAGTCGAATGTGTTTTAATTGCTTTAGATTAATGTTTAATTGGACTGCTTGTGCTATATATTGGTTTAGGCATTGTTTTAACTTGCATTGTTAGTCACTCCTGGGTTTCATCTTGGGAGAAAAGCAGAATATAAATTAAATGAATTAAACAATTGATCAATAATTAAATTGCAGATCCCAAAATTTAAGGATCTGAAATCTTTTCCACAGGAAACAACAGCACTGTGACACAACACAGGAGACTTATGTAAGGAAGAACAAAGAGCTCCTGACAGCTGCATTGTGTTTAATGATATGTATAGAATTACTGTTATAGTTAATCCCTCGACACTATTAAGCATAGGCAGGAAGCTTGGGAGCGGCATTACTCTTGTAAGGTCATGCCTTGTAACAGGAGGCAGGAGTTCCCCCTCAATTTTTCCCAAATAAGGAATAAATAAATAAAACCCCAAACAAAACTCAGCAAATAAAAACCAGATGGAGACAATCAACCCCCCTCCAATTTTTTGGAACATTTATGAGGACCAAACAAACAAACAAACAAACAAACCCACACACTTTCTTCATCCACAGAGTTAAGGGCAGGGCTTTCCAAATTGTGTACCGTGACACGTTAATGTGTCACCTGAAGTGTGTAGGTGTGTTGCCTACAATCTTGGAAATGTATAAAATTATTTATAAATCATATATTTTTGAAAATTTATGAAAGGTTTTCATGAGATATTTTGTGGCCCCATACATTTTGTTACTACAATTTATGTATGTGTCTGTATCTCTTATAGGAGTTTAGTTTAACCTCTGGTTTGCTAGTAAAACTGAAATACTGTGTTGCAAAATGATGCATGCCTAAAAACTGTGTCACCAACATGAAAAGTTTGGAAAGCTCTGGTTAAGAGAGTCTCATGGTCTGCCTTTTACATATATACAATTCAAACAATGGACTAGATCTTACTCCAAGCCTCTCTCTCCTGGTTCAGGCAAGCTGTCTGTCTTCTTTCTGGTATAGTTTTAGAAGTAGAAAAATATTTGTTGTTGTTGTGTGTTTTCAAGTCATTTTTGACTTGTGGCAACCCTATGGTGGGGTTTTCTTGGCAAGATTTGTTCAGAGGGGGTTTGCTTTTGCCTTCCTCTGAGGCTGAGAGAATGTGACTTGCCCAAGGTCACCCAGAGGGTTTCCATGGCCAAGCAGAGATTCAGAGCCTTGTCTTCTAGTGTCCCAGCACAACACTCAGACCACTACACGCTGGCTCACAGGAAGATACACAAACACGCATTTCTACTACTAAACACACACACACAAGACACAGGCTAGAATTGGAGCAGTAGAACCGTGCAAGAGACTGATCTATTAAATTCCTTGTCAGAATTTTCCTTTGCCATATAGGGCCCTCCCAAGACATCTTGCAGCCTGAGATAAGTGACAAAGTGTCCCCTCTTGCATGTACAGAAATCAGCTAGACCAGTGCTACTCAGAATGATGGTGTGCTAGTCTACAAGAGATGAACTGCCGGTCCCCAGAGAATTTCCAGGAGAGAAAGAAACAATTGTACCCAATAGGAATAAATACAATACTGGTCCTTGGCACCTTGGAAAAAGTAATTGCTTGTCCCACATTAGACAGCCTGAGAAGCATAGAACTAGACTGTAACATCTCAAGTGTTACTCTCAATGTTTTTGTTTTTCTTCACATGGGAAAACATTTCCTGTCCCTTTCCTCATGTGGAAAATGATGCCTCTGGAGTGGAGAGATTCCTATGCATGTGGAGGATTTCTATATAAGCCAAACCATCTGGTTTTCTACACCATTATTTTATCATATGTTCATATTCTCTCTTGCCCTTGTTTCAAGATCATTTTAAAGTGTTAAGATGAAAGCAACATGGAAGAAACAAGTTGATGATGTCACAGGCTTTGCCCAATATAACCCCTTGTTTCTTGATTTTCTCCAGCATGCTAGAGGTCTTTTGAATCCTTTCTCTTCCCTCAGAACTTGGTCAAGAACATTAAAATGTGCACATGTTTCTGGTCTATAGAGAGTGCTTTCAGATCACCTCTGAAACATATTACAGTCACATACTCTCCCCTTCCCTTTTAGTGGTGTCATAAAGTTCACTGCAAATGTTTGTGTTGGCAACTGCTCCACTCTAGGAGCCAGTTCACAAACAGATTGTGATGTTCACAGTCAGCACAGAGTAGCAGAATTATGGTTCTTTTGCTAACTCTCAATCTTTTTCACTCTTTCAGTTTTCTATAATTAAAAGTGCTTTATTTCTATAGGCTGCTACAGCAACTGCTGTAACCAGACTAGCCATCTACCCATTCACAAGATAAACACCCTGACCAAGGATGGCCTGTCGTTTGATCAGGCAGGCTGCCTTCCATTGCTATTACTGGACCATGGGCCTCTAGTAGCCGTGACACACTTACTCTGGTGGCACTGGCCTAGAAAAACACCTTTCTTGGTAGTACTGGAGGGATCTATTTTTGGTCAGTTTTTTTTTTTTTTTTTTGCTTGTTTCAAGTATCCCCTCTTCCACGTTTCTCTTTTCTAAAACCATGGCTAAAATCACACATTTATTTTTTAAAACCCCCCCACTGAGTTTACAATACATGTTTTACAGATTTTCAGTGTTATAAGCTGCCTTAAAAACAGTAAGCTAAAACGTTTAAAAATAAATTTATAATTAAAAATAAGAAGCCATTGTGATGTAGTAGTTAGAATGCTGGGCATGGTAGATCCACCTTCAAGTCCTGACTGAACTGTGAAAGTATTGGTGACTCTAACAGTGTCCTCCTTTCTCTAACTGATCTACATCTAAGGGTTGTTGTAAATAAGCATCAAGTTGAAAAGGTAAGATTAATGCATTCCCCTGTAGCTGTTTGGAGGAAGGGTAATAACAATAAACCCAATCAGCACAAAGATATTGCAAGGGTGATTCTGTTTGTAGGAGAGTGATTTCAAGGACAGTTCAGGGCAGCTCCCAGAACTAAATGGAAGCAGCTGTAATTGTATAATGTCTAAACTGAACTGTAGATTGACCCAGGGAAAAACAATTTCCATAGCTCACAATCCAAGTTACATTGCAAAAAGCAGCTGAGAAAATATACTGATGAGCCAAACTTTTAGATATGTTAATTAATTTCCGGAATATGTCCTGCTGACGAGGACACGTTTTCAAAAACTGATGTCTTGGATCTTTGGCTCATAGATTAAGGTTGGAATCCTCTACTCATTTACTAGGAAGTAAGTTCCAGTAAACTTGGTAAAGCTTACTTCTGAGAAAACATACATGGGAGATCCACCACACAAGTATATATCCAAGCTGATTTCAGAAGGCAATGTAATTGGAAGTCTTTGGATTAACAGCAGCAGTAATAGTTATAAAACTAGGAACATCTGCAACACTTAGGTTACAATGCAATTCCTATTGTCCCATCAGAAAGATCCATTGAATCCAATGGGATTTACTGTTGAATAGATGTGTACAGATTTTGTCTGCACAAAGATACATTTACACTAATTTCAGAAGGCAACATAAGAACAGACCTACAGCCATAAATCTTATGATTTAAAATATTCATAACAGTTAACAGTTGGAACATTTAAGAAGGTTAAGATATAATTCTTTGCCAATTTACCAAAGAGTAGGCCACTTTGATCCTAACAGGACTGAGCAGAAATGTATAGGATTGTACTAGAGAGCTGTGATTGTAAGAATGAAGTCAATTGTAGTAGGTAGGACTTTGGTTTTTTTGTGAGGGAGGCTGATACATTTATGTTCACCAGCTGATAACTGTACCATTAGCTGAAGATCTGCATGTATGAAACAACCAACACTGATGCTCTTCTTTAATTTCACCTCCAGGTTGTTCCCATGTACAACTGAAAGTGAGTAAGTTACCTTGTGTGATGTGCCATTGCCCATTCCTAGCAAGAATGGCTTGGAGCTGACCTTCTGGACACCTAGATAGACAAACTGAACTAAGGAACTTCTCATACCAGAAAGAATCAAGAGGCCCTCCACATGATGCCATGTCTTCAAGGAAGAATAGAATAGAAAACATGAGCTTGACATCTGTTCCTATAAAACATGAGTCTTATAAGAGAGCCAGTGGTTGGAGTGTTGGATGAGGAAGCTAGGAGAACAGGATGCAAATCCCTGCTTGGCCATGGAAACCTAGTGGGTGACCTTGGGCAAGTCACACTCTCTCAGCCTCAGAGGAAGGCAAGGGCAAAGCTCCTCTGAACAAATTCTGCCAGCAAACCCTGTGATGGGTTTGACAACAAACATCTGTCTCCGTTACTTTGAAGAATTCTGCAATATCTTATCCATTGGCTGTGACAGAGGACATAATCCTAACATCTGTCTTCTGTGCCAGCACTACTAAGCTTTCTCAGAATGGTGATAAACTGGGCATCTTTCCCTGCATTTTTCTCATGTTCTGAAATTCATTTATCAGAGCCACAGCAATGTATTTATTCTTATGCTCTCAACCACGCTGCTCCTTTTACTGCATTCATCACTGAAATGTATGATCCACAGGGCAAACAAAAGCGCCGTACTTACTTTCAAGGCGGTCTCGATGCTACACCAACAGATGACAGGTGTTATAATAATGGTCCTTGCTTCAGTGCAAGTGGCATGAGAGCCGCAAGGAAATATATACCCCTGTACTTTTTATCTGAGGTTGGTGATGGTGGGGGAGGGCACTATAAATCCTTCATCAGTTGAGGTCTATTTTGAAATCACCAGAAGATCAAGCTCGTTTCCTGAACGTTGCAGCCCCCTGCCTGAGATTAGCAGGAAACACAGCCCTCTTGAATGCATCTGTCCCTCCTACATAAGCAGATGCCACAGAGAGAGAGCGAGAGAGCAGAGTGACCTTGTAGGAAGAGCCTGGATATCAAGAGGACAAGAAAGAGGGCATCCTGAAGAACACATTGCTATGGCAAAGGTTTAAAAATGGCATCCTACCCTAATGGAAGTATAAGGGAAGATATGAAATTAAAAAAAATATCACAATGTTTCTGGGTGAATTTTAAGAGACACATTGAGCAGCTTCTCATCAAAGCATGATGAGAACCATGAGCACCTTAGAATCAGCAAGTAGGCATGTAAGCACATACATGATCCAAAGCATTTTTTAAAAATTTACACATTCTTAACCAGATACTATTGTAGAGATGGATATATGGCCTGTGTTGTTGAACTGCAACTCCAATCAGTCTTTGCCCAAATAGCCACTAGTGATAAGTGATGTGAGCTGGAATCCAATAACATCTAAAGCAGTGCTTCTCAGGCTGTCTAATGTGTGGGACTGGCAGGTATTGTTTTCTAGTGTGCCAGGGACCAGCAGCATATTTGGGCCTTTGGGTACAGTTGTTCCTTTCTTATCTGAAAACTCTCCAGAGACTGGTGGCCAAAGGCTCAGGACCAATACTGGTCCAGGGACCACCACTTTGAATAGTGCTGGTGTAGAGGATTATAAGTTCCCTATCCCTGTCCAATGTCATGAACAGTTGTATTATTTAGCCTTGATAAATTTTGTAAATAAATTATATTTTCTTTTTAAGTCATCTTGAGGACTTTTTTTAAAAAAAAATTAAAAATGAGTTAAAAATGCCTGAGCCAGGATAAACAAGTAAATAAAAATGTGCCTTGAATCCTTTGGCCAATCTTTGCACTTGTTCTGGTTTTGCTACTGAGACTAGAGTCATCCTAAAATATCCAAGTAAGAGATAAATTGTCTCTTCTCCTGGGTTATCAGAGCAGAAGGATTTTTAAGAATGATGTGTTGAGAGATCTAAATATTCTGCCTTTGCCACCTTCTAATCTCTGCCCACCCATTCCTGCAGGGTTAACATACTTTTTTTCTTCATTAGGCTGTTCTTGGATGAGAACAAATCACGTTAAGTCATCAAAAAGTTAACAAAACTCAGAAGAACAAGAAACTGTGGTAAATAAAAATGGATGTCCCAGTGTTTCAATATTTGACCAGAGGCACTTGCAAAACCTCATGGCTCGTGTAAATGCTTGAAGTGTTTGAAGACTATTGTTTGGCTTTAAATTTCCTGGTTGTCCTGAAATACAGCGGGGAAAGAAGACATGGCAGGGAGGAATGAACAATCACAAAGCAAAGCTTGAAAGAAGTGATATTAGAGACAAAATACATTTGGGTGCGAACAGCTCAAACCAAACATAGCAGGTTGTATTGAAGATGGCCAGTGCCTAAACACTCCTAAAACATCCCAAAGGCAACATTCTCTCATGCAGTCCCCATGTACAGAGTCATGCCAGTGAACCTGTAAGGGTCTTTGCTCAGCACACCATCTTCAAAGGAAATAGCTTGCTGTTGTCAACCCCACCTCCACCCCCACCCCCTATGGGGGCCTTATATATCTGGGGCAAAATATGTAATTCTTTTTGCAGGGGCAGAAGGTCCAGATTCATCTTCTGGCTAATAGTCAGTTTGTATTCTTGGACAACTCACTTGTCCACATCTCATATCCCAGTGTTATGCTTGTAGTAATAGCTGGCCAAGGCCTCTGAGAAACTAAAAAGAAGCAGAATGTTAAGGTAACAGCAATTCAAGGTATGATAAGATGTATAGTACAGCTATGTAATTTTTTTGACTGGCCATCTGCCCTTGTCATCTGTTTGGTTGCTGGCCACAGCCCCTGTGGAGTACTCAGAGGTTATAAACCGTTACGGTAATATCAGCAGAAAGTGTTGCATCTCAGATTCTAGGCAGCCTCATATAGAAGGAGGAATGCCCCTAAAAAATCCAGGAAGATGCCATCTTCTTCATGTGTTCAGCTGCTGGGTTCGTTCTGGGAAAAGACTGTGCAGTGGATTCATGGAAGAGAAGACAACAAAAGTTTGGGGGAATCAAAATATGAGATTATAAAATTAACATTAAATTATGTATATCACATATTTATTATTAAAGTTAACTTATGTATACCATATATTTATTATATATTAAATAAACTTATTATATATTATATTGATTTAATTTTCTATTATATTAATTAATTATATATTATTATAATATTATCATGATATATATTATCTGACACTTGATTTAGTATTATTATAGTTAATTTGCTACTACTATTTTTTTCCTTAGAAAAGTACTGGAAAAGTGGGAATTGGAAATAAGCAAGAAAAAAAAGAATTTATAAACAAGTGTAATAACAGAATGTACATGATAGAATAATACTGCAGGTGGAATCCAGCCATAGTCTGTCTAGAATGCACTTTGGTTCACCAATATTGTAAGTACCTGTTTTGTGCCATTAACATCAACCTCTGTAGAATCCATAAAACATTTTGACTATGTTGAATTAACCTTTGGCAGTGGTGATGTTTTATTTTATTTGTTGCTATCAAATTCTCCTTTCTCATTGAGGATGTGTTGTTGTGATCCTTGTGCGGGTGGATCTGTTAAATTTAAATGACAAAGTATTTGGATCATAATCTATTAAACATGTGCAGAATCTGATACTGCATATCAGATGTTGAATGGTTCCGCACAACATGCACACACTGATGCTACTGAAAAAGAGGGGGAAGAAGGCAAAAATGCTGCATATTAGACAGTTTGGTAAGTGAGTTTGTAACAACAGCATCCAAATCCTCTTTTACTTTAAATGCTACAAAATAAATGTTGCCTTTAGAGTCAACTCTTGAAGGGTTTTGGCATAATGGCAGCTTTACATGGAATACTCTCCATCTTTAAGTATTTAGTGAGAGTCAGAGGTCAAATTTTGTAGCTTAGTCATGTCTTTCTCTAAAATCTCATTTACACATGGATACACTCTCACTCTGGCTGAGATTCAAAGCCTGGAAACAACAGCTGGAAGAAGCAATAATCTTTCTTGGCCCTAATCTGTGGTCAAATGAAATCTTGAGTCCCATTTAAATATACGTAGCATTTATATGCTGCCTTCTCTCCAGTGAACTCAAGGCAGTGCACACAGCTTTTCTCCTCCTCTTTATAGCCTCACAACAACTCTGTG
Source organism: Iguana delicatissima (assembly GCA_948472985.1). Classification (NCBI taxonomy): domain Eukaryota; kingdom Metazoa; phylum Chordata; class Lepidosauria; order Squamata; family Iguanidae; genus Iguana; species Iguana delicatissima. The sequence goes on from CAOKZL010003088.1 coordinate 83,951, forward strand.
CAGTAGGTTAGGTTAAGAGAGAGTGTTTCATGACTCAGTGGGACTTGAACATGGACTTGCCAGATCTCAGCCTAACACTCTAACCACCACACCTTGTTGACTTTCTATATTGTACTTTTTTTTAAAAAAAGTTAAGATGAAAGGCTATCTATTCTCTGCATAAATGACTTCTAGAACCCTCTCAGTTTAGCTTTCCAATCAAAGTGTGTTATTGGCCCTGAAAATTTTGTTGTGGTCTTAGCTGAGAGTCTAGGCCAGGAGGTCAACAGAAGAAAAGACATCCTAGTGCTGACTGGTGGCTCTCATGTCACACGGGGTTATGAATCACTTTATGCTGAAATCTGGCTGCAAAGGAGCTCTCCAAGATCCCTCAAATAGGTTCAGAATCTTGAATGGCTGCTTTAAAACTAGCCAAAACCTGAAATGGATTCACCACCCCGCTAACATGCGAATCATTAGCTGCCACTGGATGATCCCATCACAACTTTTGGACACTATTATATATGAAGCATTTATTCAAAATCCTGGGACCAGTCTTGAATTTTGATTCAGTTGGTGGTGATATACGATTGCTCATTGTGACGAACCTGATGGGAGGGGGTATTGACAACAGAGCCTTCTCGGCAACTGAAAGAGTTCAAGCTGATTGGCTGGTGAAATGGAACCTTGGATAGCCCAGGGGAAGGGCTGGTGGAAAGAGGAAAATAACAGATTTTAACTGTCTGGAGAGTGATTGAAGAAGAGTGTGATTTGTGGTGTGTTTGGGAGAGGTTGGAGATTTGAATAGCTCTGTGGAAAAGAGAACTGAGAAACTGGATGTATGAAAGATAGTGAATGAATTGAGAGAGAGAGACAGAAACAGAGAGAGAGAGAGAAGAATGGTGTGCTGTTTGTAAACATTTAGATACAAAAACATTTAAAGCAACAGAGTTACAATAAATGTTTGAAATTCTGTGTTCCTTAAAACAGTGTCACAGAGTCTTATTCTGTATCCTGGAATATACACGCTACTAATAATATCATCTTGACCTTACTGCCAACAGTACCACAGTCTTGGAAAATATAAACCACTGCTGATCCTTAAACATCTGGGAGAAGGGCAGATTTAGGGAAGGCAGTAAAGGGAGAGAGTCCTGAAAGGAAGAAGCCAAGGGGGACAAGAGTGAGGAAGGGACGGTGTTCTCAGAAGGGGAGAACTGAGGCAAACCCATTTGTCCTGGCCCTGGCTTGATTCAGAGATCTCTCTGGCTGTTCAGTTCTGATCACAAAGAGGTGTCAGGCTGGGCAGGCCTTGAGTGCAAGGCCTGGCTGCACCTTTCACACTCAGCACTGACGGGCGGTGGTTCCCCCACCCCGCGTTTAACACATCTTCTCCCAATATTCTTTTCTGTATCATTCCATATCATTTCTCAGCCCCAGAAAACCCATAGGGTTGCCGTAAGTTGGAAATGACTTGAAGGCACACAACAACAACAAAGCCTTTGTCCCCACCATACAACTTACCTAAGGGCATTTCCGCACTACACTCTTAAAGCGTGTTTATTCCACTTTCAACATCCTATGGAATCCTAGGGTTTGCAGTTTCGGGAGGGGCTGGCCCACCCCTCCCAAAACTGCAAACCCTAGGATTCCATAGGATGTTGAAAGTGGAATAATCACGCTATAAGAGTGTAGTGTGGAAATGGCCTAAGTCAGCACCCTTCTCCCCAGGCTGGCCATTTGCAAAGAGACTATCATGCTCAGTGCTTCTAATAGGAAACAGCTCTAGTGGGGGCAAGAGGCAGAGAATTGATTTGGATCAAGAGTCACTTGAGGCAGAGAATGAAAGTTCCCCTCTCATGTCCACGCTATAGTCCTCCCTTCACCAGCTATTTAACCACACTCCTCACCAGTTGTTGTTTTTTTAATCATCTGCACCGGTAACATAGCGGTTACAGTGTTGGACTGGATTTGGGAGTTCCATGCTCTAGTCCACAGTGAAGCATGAAACTGAATGGTTGACCTTGGCCCAGTCACTCCCCCTCTCAGTCTGGCCAACCTTACAGAGTTGTTGTGAGGTCAGAGCAGAAAGGTGGAGAACTATGTATGGAATCTTAAACCTTGAAAAAAGTCAGGATATGAATGCAATAAATAAAAAAAGCCATATTTGGCCCCTGTGGCTATTGAAATCTAAACCTATGCAAATGTTGCATTATTTTCACGTTCGATAGTGATTTTCTGGGTCTGATTTTAAATAGGCATTGGAATTATTTTGTTTTGGGCAGTTGTATTCTGTTGTATGATCCTATATTTTATACATTTCTTCTTTTGCAGATGAATAGAATGCAGTGTGTGTTAGAAGTGCTAATATCCGAACAGATGGGCTATGCAGAGCATTGCTTCCACACAATCTTTCTGCAGAGATGAACTGTGTTGTAGAAAAACACATATGGAGAAAACAAAGGTACCTCCACGTGAGAGAGGAAAAAAATCCCTGGAATCCTCATGCTTTGCTCCTGTATAGACAGATTTTGTTTTGGAGATCCATATGACATTTTTCTCATTCACAAATATTTCTGGGGAGCTCCCAGCATTATCAAAGACTTTTTATTCCCACTCCCCAGCTCAGTTTAAATTAATCCAGCATTTCCCGAAATAAAATGTTTAAGTTATCTGTTATTTATTTCCAGTAAAGATGGCCATGAAGGGAACACATCTATTGTTGCCAGGACATAGATTCAACACAGTTCAGGAAAAGGAAAATAAAAAGGAAAGATGGAAAGAAGAACATTAGCACTAAAGCAAAATTATCCTTGTGCTTGACCAGCATAATATTGCCAAGTACCTTAGCAGTTTGACTATTGCTCCTGAAGTTAAAAAAAAAGCTCAGTTGAAACTGCTGAAAATCTATTTCTGCAATGTTGCATGAGACTGATTATAACACATGATTCATGGGAAGGGGAAGGACACAAGTAAAAGAAGAAAGGAAATCCAACATTTTCCAAGAGAGAGAACTGAGTCCAAACCCTGGAATATGCTTGTACTATCAAAACAAAAAGAACTGGAAACTCTTGATACTTTGAGGCAGTCCAGCTGAGCCCTGAACTTAAAGTTTCCTACATTCTTTGTTGAATGCTATACAACATACTTTCTAAAGATGGAACTTTCTCCTTGATTTTAACAATGCTAGAGCTTACAATGGTCTGTCATGATAATCTTAAAGGTAAAAAATTAGGGCAATAAAAGTATATATCTGCTATTCAAGAATAACAGCAATTTGTGGAAACAAAAGGCCCCATTTGAGCTAGTTAAGTGTTACCATGGAAATTGAAGTTCAGCTTTGCTTTTTGTAAATGCTACTGGTATCACAATATTTACTCTGGATTTTTCACCTCTATATCCTTTAAAAAAATGTTATCTTGGTCACTTCATCTGCTGTTGAAATATAGAACAACAAATCTGTTTTTAATATCATTTTATAGGAAGCTCTGAAGGTCAGGAAAGCATCAAGCTAGAGAGATGACATGTTTTATTGGTTATGGTAAAGTGTTTTTTTTTAACTATTGAAATGAGTTATATGACATCTGCAAGATATATGAGAGGTTCATTTAGTGTTCATTGCAGCAATAATCCTACTACTCACCTGAACAGATAAAATTAGATACGTAAGACCTGTAAGGTAGTAATCCTGCTGTATTATACCAAAGAACACATTTTTTTGAATAGGTGTAATACGATATATCATAGAAATATTCATTGCTTCACAAGTGAGGTATGGTAATGTTCTCCCACTGTTTCCATCTTACTTTAAGGGTGTATGGCTCTCAGCAGCACATATGGTCTGAAAAAGAGCCTACGTGCTAAACTGGCCTCTTTTTTGCTCGCTCTTCTGAAAGGCTATAGTTCTTGAATATGGAAAACAGCTGGAATCTTATTGATGATATATACTGATGTAACCCCTGTTATGTCAATGTATGTTCTTTTTAACTGTGGAAGGAGGTATCTAGTGCCTCCTTTCTCAACAAACCCCATGTGCAACCTCAGCTGATGGCACTAAGATGCACTCCATGGCCAGTCAGTGACTTGTGGAGGCAGATATATCCTGGGCACGCTTTGGCTATGTTAGTATGCTGGTGGTCCAGGAGAATGGCAGCTCTTCCTCTTGTTTCCGCTACTGTTAGGTTGTGGGAGTAAACCCCAGGGGCAGAGGAGAAGTTCAGGAGAAGAATGCTGGTGTAGATTTACATCTACACTCATAACAGGATTGCAGCCTGTGTCTTTAGTAGTTCATTATTAAATTCTAGAAAAACAGAGCAACATCTGGATAGGGGTCACAGCTATTTAACAAACTTCGTTACTTGCTAGTATAGCCATATAGGCTCAGGGTGGTTCAGTTTTTTCATGAGATGACCCAGTCCCCAACTGATCCTCTTAAGCTCTGCTCCTACTAGTTTCTGCCCAGAAGTGAAAGCTATGGTGGCCTGCTAGTGCTGAGGGCCTATTGGGCTTATTGCTTAAAGAGGAAGCACACAACAGTGCCACGGTTAAATTGCAACCTGAGCTTGCATATTCATTGTTTGCATAGGTCATTCTGGACTGATAAAAATTCATAGATGGCAAAAGAAACCTCAGTGCTAATTTCATTCCATTATAATAAGATTAGACTTGCAGGTACCTTTAATTTTCTAAATTCTACAGTGGAAAAAAAATTGTAATATATTTGCTATTACTAGAAGCTAATTTGAAACAAAGATATAAAAACCCAATAATCTGAAGACATTTTTATTTTACAAAACACTCCTAATTCATAATGGATTTTATGGTTCAGCAAAGATGATGTATGAGCAGCCACATGTGTACCCTCAAACATTCACAATAATTGAGATATGTATAAAAGTTAAAAATATAAATAAAACATCTCAATAAAAGTTTCCCTGCTTACATATTCAAAGCCTGCTTAAACAAAAAGGTCTTTGCCTGCCAGTGAATGAATAACAGGGTGAGGGCCTGCCTAGCCTCCCATGGAAGGAAGTTCTGGAGTGGGAGCAGACATCGGGAAGGCTCCATCCCATGTCTTCACCAAGTGAGCCTGGGCTGTCAGTGAGACTGAGAGAAAGCCTTCCCTGCAGATCTAAAATCTCTGGCAGGTTTGTATGGGGAGACACAGTCTTTCAGGTAGGCTGGACCTAAGCCATATAGGGTTTTATAGGTCATGACCAGCACTTTGAACTGTGCCTGGAAACAAACTGGTAGTCAGTGAAGCTGTTTTAACAAAGTAGCTATATTGAACCAGATCCTAGGGTAAAACAGGATGAATGAATGAGATAATGGGGTAAAACAGGCCATTTCTTATGACCAGAACTTCCACCACGTTAAGGAGAAGACTAAGGAAGATAAGAATGTTATAGTGAAGTTAAAGGAAGTATTTCTGTTGGAGTTCACTACAAAAGACACTGAGCCGATCAAGAGATCTTTTCTGGCATTCATAATTAAACTCCAAACAGGAAAGCTATTTACAAGATAGTTTTCTGAACCTGCACACAGAAGAAACTCAAGCCACTACACAAAATGCTCAAAAGCTCAACATGTTTCAACATGTCTATACTCTTAAGGGCTTCTAATGGATAATTGTCTTGTAGACCTTTTGAGCAACTTGTGATATGTTTCTGAGTTTCTTTTGTGAATTCCATTGGATGTTCTTCAGTTTCTGCTTTATTTGTCTTTTAAAATGTCTTAGAGTGATTAATTTTGACCAGAAAGTATGTTTTTAGAGCTTTAAAATAAGGCTCAAATCTGATTACTCTCTCAAAAGGAGTGGACTGTGTAAAATTTATTGGAATGTTGCATTCTTCCAGAATTGGACTCCTTTGTGCAAAAAGGTGTTAGTTAAACAGTGCTGCAAAGAACCAATCAAGCTCCAAGAAAGGAGAATTAAATTGCCTGCCAACCTTGAGCTCTCCTGAATATTTCCCAATACAGTATGACACTCAGTCAAAAGCAGAGGATATGAAAGACCTTTGCCTTTAAATCTGAATATGCTAACTCAGCTTGGGAGTTTGATGAACATCATTTGAAACCTTGCACTGTGCTTGGTGATGAAAAGAGACAAGGCATGCAGAGGATCTTCACTGGCAGTTTTTACTGTAAACAATCAGATACCAAGCCTTAGAAACTATTGTTAAAATGGCTTTGATGTGAACTCTTTCTCTTTGATGTGAAAGATAGATGCTGCAATTAGAAAAATGCCAGAATTTTATGCAGTAAAGCTTTCATTGCCCCTCTTAAGAACTTTCTTCTGCAACCAGAAAACTGCCATTCACACTATTGTACAGATGGTCGGATATCTACATATGCAAACAAATACTGATCATTTAAGGAAATACCTGTCACTGCTATTTCTTTTGCTATTGTTAACAGCATGTCAGGTTTTGTGTTACACAGGACTCCTTATCAGCTCAGTAGACATGAGTACTTCATGTTTGGGATGACACAGTATCAATGCCATATTTGCTGCAATATCTACCTACTAAGGAACAATCCAGACTAGCTCAAATCACTTTGATTTCATTCCATCCTTACTGACTTCTATGAATAAATTTTGCCTGTCACTTGTTCTATTATGTGATTTTTTTTTCTTTAATGGATACTAAATTTGTCTAATTGCCTTCAATTTCACAATACATCAATAGCCTCAGTGACCCTAAACCTGATCCAGTTTGCTGGAATGGGGAGGAAGCCTGAGATGGAAATTGCTGGATCCCATGCTCATGAGTCCTCTTAAAATAGGCTAATGGAACTGTTACTGCAGCTTCTAGGCCGCCTTGGCGATAGCATAAAAGATATAATTTTGATATCAATAATTCAGCTTTCTTCCACCACCTCTCTCCACATGTTTGTGAGGCCCCCGGACAAGCACAAAACTAAGCTCGGCAGCTGATTGCTGCAATATTGCTAAACAATACAGGCAAGCCAGAAATAGCCAGATCACAGCTTCAGGAGACCTCCCAGCAAACACCTTATTATGTATGCACGCCACCTACAAAGGACTCCCTGCCCCAAGCAGGTAACTTGACTAAGCTGAACTATCAACTGTCCAGCATCGCGCATTTGCATACTGGCTGCTCCTTTGTCAATTCGGACCTAACTCAATCATGTTAAATTTTGACCTTTCCAAGGCTTTGTCTTGCACCCGAAATCTATTGTTCTCACCAAGTATGGCATAGCCTGCAGTCACACTTCTCCATATAAAAATCCTTGATTCTGAGACCTTCCTCAGATCGCTCCCAAGTTCCTAACCACCTTGCTGCCGCTTTGCTTGGCGAGCCTCCCTTCAGCTCCACGTGCTGAGCCACATCGAACCCCAGCATTGCTCTCTATTCTTCTGGACTTCAGGACAGGTTTCATATCACCAAAACCAACTATCCCTCTGAAAAATCCCTCTGTCCCACTCCCACCTTTATTTTCTATAGTTATCTGAGTGAGTGAGTTGCACACACTGTTTGGCTGTATTTTAATAAAGACCTCATTTATCCTTTCACAACGGTTTGTTTCTTGACTGGCCTGACCCCGTAGACATTGGGTTAAAGATCCTGCGAAGTTACCCTGCCTCTCGTAACGCTAAAGCAGTGCTCAGAGCTAATTTTCCCCACCTATAGCTGAGCACATTTTGGTGTCCCTCATGGGACCCTCAGTAAACAGGGTAACAGAACAATGGATCACATTCAACAAAAATATCTGGACCAAGACATTTTACTGCTTGAGGTAGAAAACACAATGGTGTCTGGCAGTCAAATTTTACTTTGCTGCTCAAAATGGAATATGGTCTTTCACCCTATCCTAGGGCAAAATACTAGGAATACCACATACAAAACTAGGGTCATGAAAGCCCTTCCACACTACAGAATTCTAATATTATGATTCCACTTTAATTGCCATGGCTGCATCCTTGAATTTGTAGTCTGGTGAGGCACTAGATTACTCTGGATGAAAATTCTGAAAGCCCTTCCCTAAATTGCAAATTGCAGGATTTACTAAAATGTTGCCCTGGCATTTAAAGCAGAATCGTATAGGATTAGGGCTGTGTAATGTGAAGAGGTCCTAATTTAGGGGTGCATTGCAAGCATCTCTGGTCTTTTAGAAGAAGAAATTTTAAGGTGTTTCAGATGGAATAGCTGACATCTGTCACTGCTCATGGTAGCTGCCTCACTCTGACTAAGAAAAGGGCTGGTCTTTGGATTAGTTGAATGGATGCCTGGGTACAATGCCACAAATTTGCTATTAAAATAATTTTATTTTTTTTAAATAAGGTTTTGATAATAAAATATTATTACTGAGAGAACTTTTTCCTTGTTGTTGTTTTTGTTATTTTTGTTATTATATCATTATTATTATTATTGGGAGAACTTTATACAAATGAGGGACATTTCCAGGTGAATGGCTCCACATAACTAGGAGTTAGAAAGTAGGGGTGCACCAATTCTCTGTTTTTTCCTTAGTGGATTTTCTGTTGTAGAGAGGGAAAATAAGGTCAAAGATGCAGTGGGGAAAAAATAAGGGAAGGTTGTGAGTAGAAGAGAACACCATAAGAATTTCAAACCCTGGAATTTTGTAGATGTATCAAGGTCATGGCATGATGAAAGCTTTTTCTGGAATTGCTCCAGCAGCAGAGTGACAGCAAGTGCCAGTTTTTTGCACATGTGATCCAACAAGACTGCATGGATTGTCCCAAAGGAAAGAGAGAGAGAGAGAGAAAGAGAGAGAGAGAGAGAACAGAAAGGGCTAGAAATTCACTTCCTTAAAAGTTCAACAGTATAGTGGCACTCTGCAACCTATTTAGAAGCTGAAATGTTGCTGCTAGTGGCTTCGGAAGAAACAATTCATCCCCTCCCTTTTGTTAGAAAAGGGGGAATCTGGGATGGCTCAAGTCCACCAAAAACAGCCTTGAGGTGTGACATGTAGTCCTGGAGGTACCGTTTGCCCATGCGTAAGTTATGCAAAATATAGCCTAAATACCCTGAAGGCAGAACCCTATGATAGGGTTGCCACAAGTTGGATATTACTTTAAGGCTCACAACTAGAAGTTGTACTTGAAGTATATCCATGACACAGATTGAAATAATTATTTGAAATGGGCTAGGGCCTACATACTCTAAAAGTACCAGATCCTGTTTGATCTTGGAAACTTAGCAAGTTCAGCCCTGGTTAGTACATGTATGGGAAACTGCCAAGGAATACCACCTGCTGTAGCCTATATTTCGGAGGAAAGAACTGCTGAAATCATTTGTGAAGATTCTTTGTCTAAGGTCATTTCCGCACTAGACGGTCATAGCGCTATTGGCCCCTCCTGAAACTTCAAACCCCAAGATTCCATAGGATGTTGCAAGTGGAATAATAGCGCTATAACCGTCTAGTGCAGAAATGACCTAAGAAAAGCCTAGGGAATTAATGGGGTTGCCATAAGTTGACTGCCAACTTGAAGGCACAAACACATCGAGGAAACTCTTAGGGGAGTCTGAGCACTCTCATCGATTTACATTTCCCAGGACCCTTCACAGGAGACCATGACACTTACATTGGTATCATACTGAAACAGTCTAGAGGTCATCATGGAGCTCAATTTAAGATGACATGAACAATGGCCCACTAAAGGACTACATATCTGGATGAAGGATGTTAACCTATTACCTCCTATCCAAATTTCTTCTGAGATTTTAGGGCTCTACCTAAATGTAGAATTTTTTTTCTCTCTTTCTAGAGAAGTAGTAGTAGTATGATATTAGAAATGCTTGTTTTTATATTGCTATTGTCAATAACTATTATGTCAGCTTTGACTTATGGTAACCCTATGACTGAGACACTTCCAAGAGACCCTGTTGTTAACAGCCCGGGTAAGGTATTGCAAACTCAGGGCTGTGGCTTCCTTGATTGCATCTATTCACATGTGGTGAATGGTCTCCCCCTTTTCCTATAGTCTTCCATCCTATCAAGCATTATTGTCTTTTCTAATGAATTGTTTTGCCTCATGATATGGCAAAAGTATGACAGTCTAATTTTAGTCATTTGGGCTTGATTTGATCTTGGATATTTTATAGATCACTACATATATGTACTTTCCTGACTTTTCAGCTATCTGTCCATTGTATATTTAAGAAACACACCCTAAGAAGGAATTCTGATGTGCGTGACTCTTCTTTAGATACTGCAGTTAGGTACTAGGGACCACAGAGAGGCCATGAAAGTCCCATTAAAACTAGGAGCCACATAAGAATTATGAATATATAATAATCATGAGTCCATAGCCTCTTGGTTACACATGCTTAATGCCATAGAAAATTCTGGCTATCACTATTAACATACAGATCAAAATGCAAAGGAGTTGAATAAGAGAGATCAAATCAATAGGGTAAACATCTGTTAAACTAAGAAGTTATATTTTCATAACCTGATAGTCAAAGGATGTCCACAAATAAGTCTGATATTCCAAAGTCTGGTCACAACTACTGAGAAGTCCCTTTCTTCAGTTCCCACAAAATATGTGTGAGATGTTAGCAGGACAGAAGGAAGAACTTCAGAAGATTTCAACACAAGAAAGGCTTACATGGAGGAAGTGGCTCTTCAGGTCGCCTGGTTTCAAGCCATTAAAAGTTTCAGAAGATCACAAGCTGAACCTGAGTCAGCAGTGTGATATGGCAGCCAAGAAAGCCAACGTGATTCTTGGTTGCATCAATAGGAGTATGGTGTCTAGATCGAGGGAGGTAATGGTACCACTCTATTCTGCATTGGTTAGACCTCATATGGACTACTGTGTCCAGTTCCGGGCGCCTCAATTCAAGAAGGATATCGACAAGCTGGAGCATGTCCAGAGGAGGGCAACCAAAAAGGTGAAGGGTCTGGAAGCCATGCCCTATGAGGAATGGCTTAGGGAGCTGGGTATGTTTAGTCTGCAGAAGAGAAAGCTAAGAGGGGACATGACAGCCATGTTTAAATATTTGAAGGGATGTCATGTTGAGGAGGGAGTGGGCTTGTTTTCTGCTGTTCAAGAGACTAGGACAAAGAGCAATGGATTCAAGCTGCAGGAAAGAAGATTCCACCTGAACCTCTGGAAGAACTTCCTGATGGTCAGAGCTGTCCAGCAGTGGAATATGCTGCCTCGGAGTGTGGTGAAATCTCCTTCTTTGGAGGTTTTTAAGCAGAAGCAGGATGGCCATCTGTTGGGAATGCTTTGATGAGTGTTCCTGTATAGCAGAGGGTTGGACTCAATGGCCCCTGTGGTCTCTTCTGACTCTGTGATTCTATGATTCTAACCTGTGCTTTGAATTGTGCTTAGAAACGGACCAGCAGCCACATTCTTATCTTGGAATCAGCTACAAGTTCCATATAAATACCATTCACTGAGCTGGCTACAGCATTCTAAACCATCTGGGTTTTCATGCAATCTTCAAAGGCAGCCCCAGACTCTGTGTAATTAATGTTACCATGGCCAGATCTGATACTTTTAGGACCAGGCATAGCTGACGCACGAGGCTTAGCAGAACAAATGTACACATGCCACAAGTAAAACCTGGACAGCCAGGAATAGATTGGAAAGTGGGGGCACACCCAAGTTATGGGCATAAATTTTCAAGAGGAGTCAAGCCTATCCCAAGCAGGTTGAACTCTAGTTACCTGATCTGTCATTCTACTGAACAAGAGCATCTCTATCTTATCTGGATTACACGTTTTGCCGGGGGGCAGAGAGTTAATCCATATTACTCATTCAAGATATTCCTTCAATATGTAGATTACTTCCTTGAACTGTGACAAAAGGGACAGATTGTGCTGTGTGTCATCTGCAGACTGTATCTGATGACACTGTACTTTGTCAGCTTCACACAGTCATTTCCACATTGATGCTCAATAGCAAATGGGTAAGGGCATCTGAATAATTTCATTTCTACTACCTTAACACTTGGCCTTCAAGTAACTGAAGCACTTTTCTCCATAGTACTAGATCCAGGTTGGGATAAATGTGTTTGCAGGAAAAGACTGTGAGAAAAAGTGTCTCTGGCCATTTCCGCACGATGAAGCTCTTCCGCGTCGTCTCGCTGCAGTCCCAGGTCCAGGAGGGAGCACGTCAGCAATGCTCCCCTCTGCACCTGCTTGGTCCATGCGAAAGAGAACGCAATGGCGACATGTCTTCCTTCCACAGCACAGTCGGGCTTTTTCCATTGCTGTGATATGGAAGGAAGTGTCGCCAATGTGCTTCTGCATCTTCTGCATGGACAGAAGTGATGGGAGAACCGCTTGATCGCAGGTGCGAAACGGATTTTTTCTGTTTTGCAAAAGCTGCGCAAGTGCGACGCTCCACAACCAGATGGCAGTGGAACAGCAACGACATCATGCGGAAGCATGCCCTGCTGACCGCTGCCATCCTGTGGCAAAAACGCAACAGTGACATCGTGCGGAGAAAGTATACCCTTTCCTCTCAACTTGTTTGAAACCAAATGGAATGGAAGATTAAGCAACAAGCCTAGACACTCTGTTGTGGCATATCTTGCCCTGACACAAACCTCATTCTGCATGTACCAAATGTGGTGCTGAAGTTCTCAAGAACATTGTGGTTAGTTCTGTCTCTAGAAACTGATATGTATATTGGTCACATCTCTGGTGTACCGTGATTGTTATCAGTCTGATGTTAGCCTAAATGCATGTATGTAGGGCTTTTATGGAAATAAGAACCTAATTGAGCAGAGTTCCTGTCCCCATCGATGGAGCTCTATGCATGTGTCTGTATACACTTGGCCAATTTCAGACTGACACTAATAATGCATTGCACAAACAGTATGATGACCACACATTTAGGGATTAGGACTACCAAACATGCATTTATTGTGGATTCAGACCAAATGCCTGTAGAGAGGGTAATACACAGGGACATACACAACTAGGATATTCCTGAAATCGTTTAACAGAAACTTAACGTTAAGGGAATTGTTTCCTTCTTTGCATTTCAGTTAATTTATATAAGAGTAGAAGTGCATAATTCTTGGTGTCCAAAATGGTTTCTCAATGTAATGCTGTATTTTTAATGTACTTTTGCTGTTTGCATCTTATAACTAGCAGTTATCACCAGTGCCACCTACTGGTTGACTCTGCTTGCGCATGCCAGTCGCTGCTTGGGTTTCACTTTAACTCTTCAAAACCAGGATTTGCATTGAAGGGCTGTGAAGGCTTTTCCCCACAACAAGTGCATATGAAGTTTTGCTTCAATAGCAGATGGAAAGGAATGTCCAAATGGCAACTAGTAAGCACAGAGGAATGTTAAGCTCTGAAAAAAAACAACCCAGAATGTTCATGAGGATCTTTTACTCTTCATTCAGCCACCCCAGAATCTCCTATAGGCCTCTCAGCTGTTCTTCCTTTAAGAAACACTAGATTTGTCCACACCAGATCTTCAGCTTAACTGTTTGGAAGGGGAGTTAAGAATGAGCCCTCTAATCTAGAGTTTCTGAACTGGTGAGTCCAGCACTTCTCTCACAAGCTCTCTTTTGAATATATAGGATTTTTTTTTCACTAAGTGACATAAGGTATCATGGGATATGGATTCTGGCAAATCACAAGGCATTCTGGATATTCTTCTTCCCATATTATAAAATTCAAATACTCCAGGACTTCATGTTTCCTCTGTCCTTCCTATTACTGTATTGTAGTGGGCCTTGAAGTCATTTCCGATTTATTGCAATCCTAAGGTGAACCTATTATGGGGTTTTCTTGGCAAGATTTGTTCAGAGGGGGGTTGCCTTTGCCTTTCCATCCTATTAGCAAGCTATTTCCCATGTCTGCCATTCTTCCTGACTTTTCACAAGGTTAGTCCTTACAGAACTGAGCCCAATTCTCCAAAAACAGCATTCAGAATAAATTGTATAAATTCATGAAAATTCATATATATCGGTGGTTCTTGACCTGTAATCCATGGACTCCCTAGGAGCTGAGATGTCTTCACAGGGGTCTAAGAAAGCTGTAAGAAATGTTATGAACTTTTAGAATTAATTAATTAATTAAATCATTCCAATAAAAATATTATAATAGAAGTGTGTTTGTGATCTTGTTTCTCCCTTCTCTCCAAATCGGAAGACCCTCGATGAACAATGTAAATAAATATTTGATACATGCTAGGATTTTAAATCTTAAGTCTTGGTGGTCTACAGCAACAAAAGATATTTAAAGAGGATCTGTGGTTAAGAAAAGGTTAAGAACTGCTGATATATAATATAATAATGTGGAACATAGAAATAGGATTTCTGTGGCGTAGAATTTTGATTTCAAGAAACCCAGAAGCTTACAGTAACTTTTTCATTCATGAAGTGATTGCTTAAAGGTCATTTCAGGATACATCTTGCTATGGTTTCATCAGCCGGATAAACTGTTAGCAAGGATATGTAGGAGAAGGCCCTCAAGGGACCTATCCTAAATGGAAACCAGAGTTGGATATCAAGAAATATTTTTTCTACTTGCAGACGTGAGGGTAGAAAAGGCTCATGAATCTGAAAACAAATTAAGTTCTTGTTCTTCCAGTTGGTAGCTCATGTCATGCTCTCAGTTTATCCCATAGGCTTTGCAATGTATATCTGTTATTGTGAAATGTAGCATTCTAAACAAAGGACTGTTTCCTCAGTTCAAACCTGCCTCTCCTTTCCCCCCCCCAAAATCAGGAGCCCTGCCATTAAAAGAAGCAGATAGCATTAAAAGAAATGCTTATATATAAATGCAAGCATAGAAAAATATTTATATTTTAACCCTGAAGTACTGAACGCAGTATTTTGGCACTGTGGCAGAAATGGATTTGATGTCTAATTTTTATCACTCAAACGGAATATGTTTACCTTTTGAGTGACAGATCATTCCAAGTTATATATCAAACTCCACAGATTTAATGTCTTTATTAAAAGCAGTGATTTCCAAATACTGTTCATGAAAGCCTGGGAGCTCCTTAGAAGTGTACCTCAGTGAGAAATAATGACGGACAAGCTTTCTTGACTGCTACCTTGCTGCCCCTGGGTGCAGTACCTAAAGCTAGATATGTTATTTGAGCACATGAGGCAGAAAATTCCACAAACTCCTTTCCCACTGTCTGTTAGCAATAATGACAACAATAAAAGAAGACCATTTCTGCACCAGAGTGGAGGAGCATTTCACCGTGTGTTGTGAGCAGTGTTTTTTAACTCAACTCACTCCAATTTTACCAGATTGTTATCTGCATGCCCTCTGATTTCTGTTGAAAGAATGCAATGAAAATCATTTGCCACTTCCACTCTGTCAATTCTCGTGAAACTCCCATCCTTTTCCCACTCCCTCCTTTGCTCCACACCGCCGCCCCTGATTGGTGCGTATCAGCAGAGGTACTTTAGTTTGTTCTCGCAGAAGACAAGCCCGCACCTGAGTCTTGGAAATGTATTTTACATGTTATAAATAAATCATATATTTTTAAAAACATAAATGAAAGATTTTCATGAGATATGTTGTGTCCCCATACATTTCATTGTTATAATTTATGTATATGCCTGGATCTCTTATAAGGGGTTAGTTTAACCTCCGGTTTGCTAGTAAAATTGCTAGTAAAATTACTGTTGCGAAATGATGCATGTCTAAAAAGTGTGTGACCAACATGAAAAGTTTGGAAAGCTCTGGTCTAGATAGCCAGAAATTGAAAAGCAACCATCCTGAGGATCCCAATGTATTTCATTGTATTCCAGCGGTCTGTGCAACGCAATAGCACCCGCCCTGCATTTGAGGGGCGGAGACAGAAGTGAACAGAAATGACACCAGGGAAAGGTGGGAACGCCCAGAGAGACCCACCTCTACGTGTACACCTTCCACATGTTGTCAGAAACGCAGCCAAACTGGTTTTTGTGCTTTATATCGGAGTTTTTCCAGTTTTACAATACATCAGTTTTACATTGATAGTAATCATGTTAAGAGCTCAAGGCGTGCGAATCCGCAGAGGAAACATCGATACTAACCGGTTTAATTTGCAGACATAACAGCAAGAATACGATGCCAGTGCGATGTATTGCTCTCGTGTGGGAAAGGTCCAAGTCAGGAATGAACAATTTCCTGCCCTTTACTGATTCTGCTGCATCAAGAAGGGCCAGTTCTACCATTGGACAGAGACAGTGGGAGCTGGTGGCATCTATACCAGTAGGATGGTGAATCTGCTCCAGATTTTAGTCTGAACTTCAAAGGAGTTGTCCAATGATGAATGAATGAGAGCTCCACCCAATAGGTTCAGCCACCCTGAATAGTTCTTTTAAATTTCCAGCTAAGACATGTAGCGGATTCAACATCCCACTAACATGGAAGACGCCACTGCCTCTACTGGCCGGGCTGATCCTTCCCGATGCCCCTCTACATGGCTAAGAAGACACAGTGTGTTTAGTAGTTACAAGCATGAGCTCACATATATTTCCTCTTACCTCATTTCTTCCCTTAATGTTTCCCAAATCTTTCGATGCACATTAAATCATGAACCTGGGAATGTAGAGAAGCTGCCGTAAAGATACATTGAGCAGCATCCCTTCAATATTTAAAAGGAAAACATACCTTATGGAGTTTTATCAGAATTGCTGCTGAAGATGCTGTTTGCCCAGTATTTTTTAGAGAATAATACTTCATTGATCTGCACTGATTTAAGTGTTTTTACGTTCAGAAGGAAAATGGCAACAAATACACTGTGTGCAATGACAAATTGGAATTATTTTGTGAACTAGATGAAGCGCACAGAATGAAACAACACACCCAGTGGACTGAAATAGGGGTTTGGTGGGTAGATAATATCCAAACTTCCTTGCTTCTCATCGCTTTTTAAAAATAAATGGAGACATGCCTCCATAATAGCAACAACATGGCATTAATGGACGTGAATAGTTTGAAGGATTGATAACAGGGGTGCTGCAGACTCGAAGGCATCTCACGCAAGGTGCCATTTGTTTTAGCCACTGAAGTAAACTGCAAGGAGTGAAAGAGCTCATTGACCAGGGAGTCACAAAATACTTGACAAATACTTCTCCTTTGATATCCTTTCCCTCATAGCAAAGCTCTATAGCAAGGGAGCGTATGTGATAAGTGGGTGGCTGTAGGAGCCTCAGTAACTGGAGCATATCTTGTTAATATAGTAGGTTTGTGGGGAGATGTCAAATAAGGTTCAGTATTTGCTCTAAACAGTCCTCACTCAAGTGCCAGCAGTTTGCTTTGTTGGAAGAGCTGGCTTTGGCCTACATGGCAGAAGAGGCTTTTCTTCTTTTATCTTCTCTGCTGGACAGCTGGAGACAGATAAGAGTGGAGACATTCTGACGTAGCCAAAGAGTCTGCCTGAATTCCTTTGCTCTTGCTACTTCCCTGTGGGATGCAGAGACACATACTTTTTTTTGAGAGAGAGAAAGAGCTGGTGTGGTTTTCCTCACCTAGGTACAAACTCTGGTCAACACAGGCACACTCCTATTCCCTCTTGGCAAGCAAAGTTACATTGCACTGAGATGGTACACCAGCTCCAGCGTTGGAACAGTGTGCCTTTTTTTTTTGCATCTGGAAGAAATCCTTTTTTACATGCTCAGGTATGCTTGACCAAGGAACTGATTTATAATGGCTGACTAAATGACTTATGAGCAACACGAGTTGCTTTCATTGTCTGTGTTCCGGTAGATTATTCATCCTCAAATTCTTACTGGATATACAAATATCTGCACATCCATGCAACATCTGCACATTTATATGTAGCTACATCTATATTTTTTCTGATACTCTCATTTCCTGATAGTGTCACACAATAAACTAAAATACCAATAGCATCACCAAAAACTTCTAACAAAGAACCTTGATAACCCAAAGAACTACCCATGGAGATGGTATTGGCTTGAGATGACATACATTATGTGGTTTTTCACACTAAGATATACTTCTAATTTGAAATTTAACAGCAATTTCTGTCTTTTTTTATAATTGGGGCCCTCACCCTACACAATTAGAGCACTATGATTCTACTTTTGAATGCCCTGACATCCCATGGTATACTGGAATCTGCGGTTTAGAAAGGGGTACTGTATTTAGATTTCTCAGCAAGAGAGTTACAGTGCCAGTGATCAAACTACAAACCTCAGTATTCCTTAGGCAGCCAAAGCAGTTAAAAGTGGAATTGCAGCATTTAAATTATGCAGCAGAGAAGGGCTTTTGGCCAGGTACAGCCCCCGTTTTTGTGTTGGGAGATCTTGATAAATAGGGGGTTGGGTAGCATCTGCAGAGTCATAGGCGGTTTACTTCAGCCTATTAAAGAAACCAGATAATTATCATAGACAGGACTGGGATAAAACTTTTTCTGTTTTGGCTATATGGTGACCAAACCTTATGTTCCTTGGTCTCAGAGCCACTGAAATAGGCAATATGAACCAGCATCTCTTTCTTGCATGTGACTTCATTCTCTCATGTAAACAACCAGTGGCCATTTAGGGGAGCAGGGGAAAATGAGGAAGCAGCGGTGGTGAAAAATAGGATGCAAGTACATTTCTAAAGCACAGGCTAAGAAAATCTGTGATGTAATGAAAAAGCTTTGGAAAAAAAGGGAGTAAAGTATAACAAAAAAGTGACTTTTTGAGCTCTGATTACAATCTGATTACATAGAACTGTGGTTTTTGCTTTCTCTTTTCTTTTTTTTTAAGGGAGATATTCTGAAACCATACGAATCTGTGAAAGAACTGCATGCAAAGCCATTCTTGCCAAGGAAGGTGCAAAAGATCTTATTTTCTATGAGGCTATTTACAGATCGGAAGAAATCAGCTGTTATATTTTCTCTGGGTACAAATTATGCCTTGAATATCCATAAAAGGAGGTATCACAGCAGAAATGCAGCCTTGAAGGAAATGGTGTACACAATCAATAATAACAAATCTACATTAATTGTGTGTAAGGAAATTAATCATGTGGAAATAGCTGGAATGAAAAACTCACTCAGTGGGCTTCAAGTATTTGATTTTCATTCCCTCTTGTTACTGTTGTTGCTACATACTGCAATTCGTGAACTCATATTTTTCCAAAAGGAATTTCCCTCCTCAACAGGAGCCAGGGCCCCTAGGCCCTTTGCAACAGGGGTGGGAGTGAAGACAACAGGAGCCAAAATGTCTGCTTCCCTGTCAACAGTGACACAGGGCATACCAATTTTTCTGCCCCAACAAGTGTAAGTAGCCTAATGTGACAAATTTCCAGAGGGATGGACAGATTTTTATCATTGGGCTTGTTTTCAGTCCCAGGGAGAAAACCGGCTACCAGGAGGTAAACTGCAAACAAGGCATTCCATGACAGATCAACTGCAGATCCAGAGAGCAGAAAAGAGATACAACATACAGTGCTAAGATTTATGTAAGATTTTATGCAGATCACTGGCCCTCTTCTGCACTTCAGAAGACACAAAACTAAACTAAAATTTAAGATATCTTTCAGGTAAATACCAAGTAAGACAATGCCTTTTACACATAGTTTAATGAACGCAAACTGAAATTGTTTCAGCAGACTTTTTATAAAAAACACAGTGACCTTCACAACTTGGTGCTAATGCATTTTATAAGGCACTCAGTTAATAGCAGGCCATGGCAAACTAAAGGCTTTGGTTGTACTTACACCGGGTAATCATTAGGAAGAGAGGTCAAAATATTTATCCAGTCCCTGCAATATCCTGTATCTTCAAATCGTTATTTAGGCTCATTTCATTTTGGTGAAAACCCATGTTTTCTATATCTGGAGTGGGAATTATGAGTGCTGGTCCTTACTCATTACATGGCACAGGAATTTTTATGACTAGACCATGTCAAATCTATCTCAGCTTTTTCAAGGCAAGATTTTTCTAAAGTCAATTTTTAGCAGCTTGTGAATCTCTTCTCATGGAATAAACCATACAAGAAATGAAATTGCCTGCAATATGTATAAAGTGGAATCAGGCAGCCCACCAGATGTTATTGGACTACAAATCTCACCAACCCTAGCCTGCATAACCAATGCATGAGGAATACTAGGGCTTTCAGTCCAATATCTGGCTGCCTGCATGATTCCTATCGGGAGACAACCTCTTGAACATGTAAGAGAAATATTCACTCCTCCACCCCATAATCCTTTGGGAAAGTCAGTCACTGCTCTACTTCTCAGCTATTGTCCTATCTTATCTCCTTCATTATTCTGTGCTAGAGTGAAGAATTTACAGTTTTCCATATGCTATTGATCTGTAACTATCAGCCCTAGCTAGCAGAGTCAGCAATGAGGGATAATGGGAGCTGCACTCCAAGATTTAAAGGCTCCAGAGACCACCCCTGTTCTGTATTATTTTCCTTTCCTTTGGGGCATGCATTCAGTTTATTTGGTTGCACAGACCACAGCTTGGAAAATTTATTTTTGGATTACAACTCTCATAATCTCCCCTCCCACTACAAACTCTCCCAAACTCTGGAACAGAGTAAAGGGTATAAAAAGTAGTATCAAACTGTTTGAAATGCATATTTTTGGAGAGAATACATTTAAAATTGAATAGTTTGGTGTAGGTTATCACATAGATTTTAGGAGGAAAAATAATCACAGATTAAAGTTTTATTCATTTTCAGTCCTAATTTATAAGGATGATGGCAACACAATGCAGCTGATTGAAACTGACTTCTTTCCCATTTATTCCTGAAGGATTATACATCTGCAAAGGAAAGAGATAACCTGTAATAAATCTAAGTTTATTTTGATGTATTTAATGTTTAAGTCACAGGATACATATAGGATTATCTTCCACTGGAAGAGTCAATATTTCAATCAAGACATAAAGAACTGCTTAAATCAGATTCAAACAGAAGTCAGAAGAATTAGCATTTGTGCAATATAGTGCTTTCTTTCATTATTAAACATTTTGCTAATACTAATATCTAACCACTGGATGAATACTGGGATTAAATCTCTGAAACAGCCCCTGAATACTGTAAAGATTGCACTTCAAAAGAAATGATTTTACCACCTCCACTTTCTGAGTGATCCAAAGAAAACCAAAGGCACTTGGTAAAAATTCCTAGGGTACAGACTGGTTGCTACTCTTGTCCTCATGAACCTGAAGCAGTCTGTTCCTTTCAGGTGCAACTTCCATGCATCCAGAAAACAAAACAAACCCCCCCCCACCTCGTATCCGTCATTGTCCTTTCACCTCTTTTTCTTGTTTTTATGAGTATGAGAACACAACAGAAGCGAGGTAGTTAATTCTAGGTAGCAGAGTCGCGAGTTTAAAATACAATTTTAAAAAATCTTATAACAACAATAAAAAAAATTCCTGTTGAACAGGTAAATAAATAATAGAAAAGCAGAAACAAGAATGTCTTTTGTTTTAAAGTCTAGTCTTCTGCCTTTTTGAAGGACAAATTTTTATGATAAGGTAAAATCACTCAGTAGGGCTCCAGGCTTGAATAAGTGACTCTTTTCACAGCTGATGGAAGAGCTTTGTACAGAACAATGCAAAAAAAACACCTAGCAAGAGCATAAGAAAGCACATTGTTTGCTGTAGTCTTGGACAATTTGAAGGCAAATGGATAAATTCCTCTTCCTCTGTCACAACTGAAGGAGAAAAAGAGTGGAGAGGGGGAGAAGAAAGGTTAGTTAGCAAAGACACTCTCATAAAGATCATTTCAAGAAGATTTTGTAATTTCCTCATAGCTTCCTTGCAAGTTAAAGGGATCATCAGTAAAAGCCAATCACAGAGTGGATTTTCAGAGAAGTGCAAATGGGGGCCATCCGGAGTCTTTTAAGAACCCACTGATAGCCACTTATCAACTCTTGTGCACATTAATCACAGCCTAATCCAAGGTAAATACAAGCCACGGGTAAAGAAGTTAGCTAAATAAAACCAGCTTGTATGTCTTTCACCCATTTGTCACAGGTAAATAAAACAGAGAACCAAATTAAATTAACACTCTACAAACCTTGAACTGAAACTCTATTGCAGTGGCTGAAGCTGAACGTATAACTAATACATTAAAAAAATGCCAGCCTATTCTAAGACCCTTACTGGAAATACAGTTTTATTATAATTAATTGGGGGATTGATTTCAAATGTATCAGTTTAAGTACAATGCACAGTTCTGCAAAGTAAGTCCCTTTGACTATGTTTACAGAAGACTTCTGTGGATGTTGATAGCAGTACTGTAGATTTAATTTCTGCACTAATTTCCACACAAAAGCTCATTCATATGACTATTGTACAACTCCATCCTGGGTAGGTCATGCGTCTGTGTGAACTGAAGGTGTACTCAGGTATTTGGACAGGTCACAAGTGACTGGTAATGCCACAGTCAAACTGACTTGGATGTAAACACATTATACAATTTTAGTAGCTGGATATCACTTTAACTGCAATGGCTCCATCCTATGGAATCCTGGGTTTATAGTTTTGTGAGGGACTTAAGAAGTCTCTGCTAGAGTTTTAGTGAGAAAGTTCAGGAGAGGGACAGGAGAATTCTAAGTTTCTCTCCAAATTACAAATTCTTGGCAACTTCTATGGGTGGAACTATGGCAATTAAATTGGGATAAAACTGCTGTAATTCAGTGTGGGAACTAACAGAGCTTTTCCCAATGATCTCTGTATGCCATCTTTAAGGCTAACAGATACATTATAACTTGGTGTGAAAAAGTACATCAGAAAAAGGCATCAGATCCCTTCTGATCTTGAAAGCTAAGAAGAGTCAGCCCTGGTTAGTACTTGGATGGGAGACCACCATTATATAAAACGGAGAACATCTCAACAGGTTTGCTTTTTGGAAATTTAAAAAAAAATGTTTTCAAGCCCTGGTTGCTGAATCTGCATATGCAGAATCTGGATATGGAGGCAGGCTGTATGCACATACACAAGTAGTACATGTTAACGTTATTGTCACTACTAAGAATTCTGCATTTAATTTCACTCTCAGCCTGGTCTGGAAAAGACTCACACCCACTAGAGCAGGTGTGGGGAACCGCACAGAACTCAATCTTTGTTCCTGTGACCACTTCCACTGGTTAAGACAGAAATGACATCAGGCACTTCTCTTTGCTATTTGAAACCTGTTTGGGGCCCAAGAAAGGCCATTTTAGGAGGGCTGGGAGAACTGAAACCACAACACTATCAAGCATTAGTACTGGGTTGTTTGGGAATGGAAACTGAACCCCAAACAGTTAGAAAAAGCCCTAAACATTTTTTAGGGTCCACACAGGTAGGGACAGAGGACCTACATTTCCCCTACTCATACCCTAGAGCATGCTTTTGTTTATTAAACCCAAATATTCTGGGTATGTGAAAACATGGTTCCCTTGGAGGGGGGACACAAATAACTCCCAAGCCACATGATTCCCCTCCCTCACTCTATTTCCACACTAGTATGAATGGAATATACAGCCTCTTTTGTCCTGAAATCAGTGTGGCAACAAAGTCTTGTTTCAGCCTTCCCCAAACTGATGCTTCCTGGTTGTTTTGGTCTTATTGGCTGAAGTTCATGTATTGTTGTTGTTGTTGTCAAGTTGTTTCTGACTTAGGGCAACTCTAAGGCAAACCTATCACAGGCTTTTCTAGGTGTTGAGTGTGTATGACGCACCCAAGGTCACCCAATGGATTTCCATGGCCGAGCAAGGAGTTGACTCCTTGCCTCCACAGTTTGTACTCCAATGCTCAAACCAATACATCACACTGACTCTCTGTACTGTATACTGTAGTCCGAAACACAGAGCAGACGCCAGACTGGGAAAAGCTGTCCTATGTAAAAGGTTTCTACTTGCCTAATAAACCATTCCAACTTCTGTGCTTTTAACAACTTCAGAACAGATAGCTATTCCTCCAGGAAAGCAGCTTCTTTTGATGAATGTTCGCCTGTCACAATACTTTTAAAGACAGAGTAGGGGAAAAGGTGGAAGCTGTAAAGTGAAACTGAAAGAGTTTTTTTTAATTTTGTCCATCTTAAATTAGTCTCAGTGGCCACAGAAAGAAGCAATACTGAAAGAAACCTTTTTGGCTTCAGGGCTGCTCCATGTTTGAAAGAGAAAGAACTAAAAACCAAACCATTAGCACATATTTATATATAAATAGCAGCCCAGCAAGTGCAGAACTAGTTTGTTTTTAAACATAATTGCTTAATCAACTTTATCTTATCAAAGATTTAAATGATACATAGATGTAGTTGATACAGTTCGGAAGGTCAAAGGGACTATTATGATAAACTAATGTGACCTTTTACATGACCCAGGCAAGAATTCACCCAGTAATGCCTAATATTTCCTCTGACTGCTCTATTTGCCTAGATCTTATAAATCTAATTTGAGGGAAGAAGTGTATTACACAGGCAAGAGGCCTCTTGAATGTTCTTCTCTGTTGCCATTAAATATTCATCCAGTGGGTGAGGCAGTTTGAAAACAAGGAGGGAGAAATAAATCCCTGACAGACAGTAATGTTGTGGTGTTTTGGCTGAAATATTTCCAATGAAGTGAGTGCTAGAAGCAGCTTTCTAAATATTAGATTGAAATCCATATGAAAAGATGACAATGTTTAAAAAATCACCACGGAATAATCTGTTTTAGGAGAAACAGGTCAACATTTTTTGAATAGTTCCTTTCGAGCTCACACTAAAACCCAGATCAATTTGCTGCCACCTACTACTGGGGCCCATGATGATTCAAAAACAGCTGTGCTTGTTTCTGGGCACGGCTCCAGCCTTTTTGTTCTTAGAAATAGAGACTGGCCCTTATTCTGAATCCCAGCATGCATTGAGAGGTGTGACCTCACACCTATTGTAATCCATTTGATTTGTAACCTCCATCTTGCCCTGACCTGAACTGCAGACTTAATAACCACATCTTGCCTAATTTGGAAGAAAGCTTTCTGTTTCCTCTTCCCTCACCTGGAACGCTTTCACCCTATACAGTGAAAAGACTATGATTCCATTTTCATCTGACACAGTTGCATCCAATGGAATCCCGTGAAGCACTAGAGCACTCGCACAGTGAATTCTAAATACCTCATGAAACTATCAATCCCGGGATTCCATGGGATGAAACCAAGGCAGATAAAGAAAAATCACAATGCTGTCTTTGTGAAGTGGAAAAGGACCTCAGATTTTCTTTGTACCATCTAGCTAAGGAGCGGGCAACTTCTAGGGCAAGGAACAATTGCCCTCCTTCTCCATCTTGGATAAAAAAAGGGACCAATTATACCCCACAAACAAATAGGAAGTGTGATTCACCATTTTTGGTCATCCCCCCAATTTGCTTTGGCGGTGGTCTTTTTTCAAAACTGAAAATGACAAAAAGGTCACTTCTGCTTTTAAGAACTGCTTGCTCATAAGCTTGCACTCAAGAAAAGCTGAAATATCATGCTCCCTACAGCCCTCTGTGGGTGGGGATCTACGGGCTGAAAATTGGCTTGGGGGAGGCTGCACTGTGCCCATCCCCTGGCTAAGCCTCACTGAGTTTTGGAGGAGTCAAAAGCTTGCACACTTTCATGACACTTGGGTTAATCCTCATAAAGGTGCTGCTCAAATGTGCATCTCATCTGCAAACACACACACACAAAGAGAAAGAGAGAGAGACAAAGAGATGGGCCTTTCTCCAAAGAAATTCATTCTTACCACAGTTCTGTATATGCTCAGACAGACAGTGTAGCACACCGTAACCACATCGACAGAGCTGGCAACCTTTTTGCATCCATTCTCCATGCTTGAATGGGCCACAATTGCTGTCAATGACAGATCAGACGGTTTAGAATTTTTGCCATGTCACGTTAACAAACTGCTATCCCTCAGGAATTCACCCCAGTCTCTTTACCTCTTTCGTTCATCGTATTCACAGTATCTGCCAATGAAGTGTTTGGGACATGCACAAAAGCTGCCCAGGATACAAGTTCCTCCATTTTGACAGCAGTGCCGGTTTAATGTTCGACCTAAAAGTGAATATTCCACAGTTTACTGAGAAAAATTGACTTCTTTGAACCTCTTTTCTCACTTGCTACACCAAGTCTCCCTGGCTGACAAGGGTCTGACTTTATTGGCTTTAAGGGGACAATAAAATTAGCTGCCTGTTAAAGAGTATTTGTTCAGTTAAGCCTGGTTTGTTTAGATAAGGATTAAAAGCACACTACTAGGGATTACTGGGAAGCCAAGCAGTGACCCCCCCCCACATGTTCTACTGGAGAAGCGTGCATGTAGGGCTGCATATTTGACTTGCGTAGAGTCAGTTCTCATTCAACACTCTAATAAATCAGCCTTTTAAGAAGTAGCATTGTCAAAAGAATGAGTTTTGTCACTATTTGGTGCTATGTGCACAACAGCAACTCAAAGAATTTGACACTTATTTTTCAGGCTACAGTTTAGGAGCAAGTTCTACACTGATATTTAAAAATGTTTTTTTTTTCATTTATGAGCAAGTATATGCATTAAAAAGGTTATGCTCTTACAGTAATGAACATAATAATGGCAACTGGTTATGTTGGTTGGGAGTGATGGGGTTGTGATCAAGGATATCAAATTAGGGAAGAATTCTGTAAAGACTTCAGGTATAGTGTGGGGGAAAGCCAATGAGCTGGCAACTCTAGCTGCATGAATGTGGTGGGTGTATTTCCCTCACAGGGTTGTTGTGATGATAAAACAGGCAGCTGGAACCATGTGTGCTTCTCAGAGCTCGCTGGAAGGGGCACAGAATACAAACATTTCATTACTGATATTTCTGCAAATAATGCTGGTTTTGTCTGTTTTGTGAACTGCCTCGAGAGCTTCTGTTACTAGGAAGTATAGAAATACAGCAAACAATAAAACAAAATACATTTCTCATGTCTTATACCCCAGTCTACATATTTCTCTTCTGTTAACTTTTGCAGGAAAGGCCATTTCTGATGTGAGGCTGACACTCAGGACTTCATTATTAAAATCAGTGGTGGAAATTTAACAAAGGACTTTACCACTTTCTAGATAGCATGCCAAGAGGATCTTAAGATTTCTCTCAGGTCTTCAGATAGTGCCAGAAAACCCTGCATGATCCTTTGATGCATGGAATGTTCATGCAAAAAAAAAAAAAAAAAAAAGCAACACATGAATTCTTGAAGATTGAAAGTTGGTAAACTCCCAAGTGTACAAACTATACAGTCTACTGCGGAAACAACTGTATGTACACAGATGGGGAACTTTTGGACCGCCAGATGCTGTTCAGCAACAACACTTATCAGCATAACTATAGTGAGGGATGATAAGAGATGCAGTATATCTGCAAGGCCACAACATCACCACCTCTGTTCCATTCAGATATTTAACCACACGTGTCGGGAAAGCATGGAATCTCATCTGCACTCCATATGCTGACTCCAGTGTTTGCACAGCCTATACATAGAAGTCCATGTGTGCATTGTAACAAATACAGCTTTATGTGACAAGCACATTTGCACTGCTCTGCTTTGGGGCAGATGGGAAGCCATAAGTGATATGTTCCCAAAGGACATATGCATCTTAGCCATATTGTGTTTTTATCCCATTCTCCCTGCCAACAGTTCCAAAATGTTTTGTGCTTCATTTTTGTAAATCAATAGGAGGCAATTGGTGACTGGCTGAAGGTAATTCAGGGCACAATTTTAGATCCATGACTCTCCACTGAAAATAATAGCTCTTGTTGTTGTTGTGTGTACCTTCCAATAGTTTCTGACTTATGGCAATCCTAAGATAGGCAATACTACCATTCCCATTATCCCTCACCACTAACCATACTAGGTGGACCACATGGGAACTGCAGCATTAATTTGGCTTTCCTCAAAATGTGCTTGACTCCAGTCTTCATCCACCCTGGCTCTCTGGCGGATCGCTGCTGAAACAGTTCATTAACATCTGGAAGGCCACAGGTTATATACAATTGTGCTGCCAATTACAGCATGAATTGGCTTCACCTTGTTTAAATTCAGCATACCATCCATTTTATAACACTATGTCAAACTCTTCTCTCTGCTGAACAAATCTATGTAAAACAGGCCCAAACTGCTCTGTAGTTAAACCACATGGAGGATAATGAGTGTAATTTAGCCAGGTTAATACTGCAAAAAACCCAGAAACATCACACTGGGTGGTATACAGATTTGACCAGCTAGTAATGAAGATGCCAATGTTTTACCAATATACAATAATAATAAAAAAAGGTAAGAAATGGCTTACTCTGTGTAAGACCTGTGAAAGGCACCAATGGCTTAGAGTTCATTTGCTTTCTGCTTTCATAGCTCTGATTCATGTCGTTGAAGACATTTAATGTGGCCAGTTGGTGTTTCATATGGTGCTTTTGGACTGTGGCATCAGGATCTTCTCCACTATCACGTCTGTCCACTTCTTGTATATAGCCTAGTAGAGTACAAGTTAAGAATATAAAGCTTTTGTTTTTTTAAAAGAAAGGAGATCTAATTTACTATTAAAATCAGCAAACAGAACCAGACAAAGAAAGAGAAAGTTTCTCACCTTTTCCAAAGTAAATACCCTGGAAAGCCAGAATCATTGTTAAAATAAATCTAGAAATACAAAGTAAGAAAAAAAAATAGTTAAGTTTAGCTAGAAAGGAGTGGGTGGAAAGTGAGTTCACTGCATTTGTTTGAGAAATAAACTCTGCTCAACTCAACTGGATTTACTCTCAAGTATGTTTAGTAGGATCATCATTAATGCAAACCTAAAATAACTACTGAATAAATCAAGCTTAATTCACTGAATTTCCTTCAGATTAAATAACGTCAGGAGTATGTTTGGAAAGAGTAATGCAATTTCTCTTATGAGCCAAACCTACTAACAAAATTAAACGGAGTATTATGCACAATCCTAGCTTCTCTTCCATTCTGTTTCTAAGGCAATGGCCTGAGAAGTACATTTGTAACCTCATTAGTATAGCATGAAAATATACAAATCCGATTACTCTGGAAACTGCAATTTACTTTCACAGGAATCCAAATGAGTAAGTTTGTAGTTAAGTGGATCAATCGATTTCAAGTGGATCAGCTGATTTCCACAAATCTACTCTCAGCATGGCAAATTCTGAATCCCACTTAATTTATCTTTTCCCTTGCTACTACATTACTTTCAAAAATGTCCATTTTTATACGCAAAAAATAAAAGACCCAAGTCCATTATGGGCTTTAAAAGCAAGACTTACCTAGCATTTTGTCTCCAGGACATTTCTTTTCTCTTTTATAGTGCTGGTCTGTTGTTTTGTCAACTCACTTCCAAGTCAGTTTTCCACAAGAGAATTAAGTTGTTGTATCTAGTTGCTTTCTCTCTGACCAGCAAGGTACCACCACACACACACAAAAGCCAACGAATAATTTTTCTTTGGAAAAAAACACGGGAAAACTTTTCCACCTATCTTCGTTTCAGAGGCAGAAGATTCCTAGTAGCTCCTCTGTTGGAAGAGGCTTCTCAAAGGTGCGGGACAGTCTGTTGTAATCTCTCAGAGCTCAACAGTGCCTCCCGCCTCCCGTCAGATACACAAACACGTCTTGCTGGACGTGGAGCGGTCTCCCGAGAGCACAGCATGAGTCGGATTTTCCCAGGGAGATCCGCCGGCCCCGACTGGTCTTCGCGGAGTACGTTGAGACCCGCAAGCCGGCAGCACTTTAAAGGCACAGCTGATGTCAGAGCGATTGCGCTCGCTTCTTATTCTTGTTTGCTTCTAGTTTTCAGAAGGCGAAAGACCCGGGCAGAACAAGTGACCCGACGCAAAGGCCTACCAGGGAGGGAAGAAGGGATTTGGTGTCTCTTTAAACAGTTGCATTTAAGTCAGAATTTTGGCAAGACAGATCTTGAGTTCCAGCGGGAAGGAGAATCTGCAGTCACTGAAATTCTCTCTTTTTCGGGAGGCTAGAGCTCCATGTCCTCCTTTGCATGTTGTCGGCATGGAGATGAAGAATGATAGCCGTACAGATTAAAAGTGGGTCCACCATGTGGGTGGATCCGGAGTTATAAATAAAGTAAATTTTAAAATAAATATATATGGTTTATCAAATAAGTAAATAGTGTTTTTAAAAATGTTAGACTTGTAGCTACAGAAAACCAGATAAGTATACAGTTGTGGGTTAAGTGCTGCATTATGACTCCAGGAAATCAGGATTCCGGTTGACGCTTGGCCATGGAAACCCACCTAGTGACCTGTAGCGAGTCACACCCTCTCAGCCTCGGAGGAAGGGAAAGACAAACGCCCTCTGAACAAATCTTGCCATCCTGTGACAGGTTATCTTAGGGTCAACATAAGTCAGAAGTGACCTGGAGGGACGCAACGAGTATAGAGACCTAGCTGAACTTAGATGTGCTGTATGTGTGTGTGTGTGTGTGTGTGTGTGAGTTCAACTATAAGTCTTTGTGGCTGCTGCTACTGTTGTGTGACTTCAAGACATCCCCATGCATGCCTCCAAGTACAGCACCCTTCTCCAAAGAGGCACTTTCATCATGTGTTGGACCACAGCCCCTATCAGCCATAGCTGGCTAATGGCTATACTGGCTGGGGATGGTGGGTGTTCTAGTCCAACCCATCTGGGGAATCCCAGTTTGGAGAACTCTAGTCTCTATTTGTTGCAGGAGACCAACTGAAAGAGAATTAGATTTTCTGCATGTGTTTTCAAGTTTTCATTTTAAGGCCAGAGATGAAGGACTGTATCCTTCTTATTAACTCTGAAAGGGGCTAGGATGTTTGGCCTGAAGGTCCTTTTCCACTGTGTAGCCCCTTCATGTTCAATGTACTTGTGGAGGAATTAAAGCAAGAATGGACAAAGCTGCTCTCCAGATGTTCAGCAACACCCATCAGTCTGAGCTAGCATGGCCCAATAGTGAGGAATTATGGGAAATTTTAGGCGTGAAACCTAGTGTGAGTACTGTATACACTGCATTAGACCAACTGAATCAATGGAAGTTCCTTGCATGTTGACTCACCATTCAAGGATGATTCCACAGGTCTACTTTAATTGGTCACTAACCCATATGTCCATTTCCACACTAGACTGTTATAATGCTACTATTCCACTTTCAGCATCCTATGGAATCCTGGGGTTTGCAGTTCAAGGAGGGGCCTTTGAGGCTGGGATGGAGACCTCCATGGTGTGGAGGGAGGCTCCTGAGTCTCCCTTTGTGAGCAAGAGGAAAAGTAGGCTTGAGTAGGCTTCTGAAGGCAACGGAATTATTCAGAATTGCTTTTAAAGGGTATCCATGAGAAAGACCTTTTCAAAATCTCAAAACGGATAGGTTATAAAGCAGGAAGTATTTCTGAGAATTCACTGGTTGCACCTATACCCTCATTTTGGCATACAGCTTTATAGTGTGTCATTGATCCTTTTTAGTGAAATTATTAAACTTTCTGCTGTTGTATCCGGACCATGGGCACCTTCAAGGTACTTGTTCAGGATCCATCTCTACATTGCAATCCTAACACTTCAGTTTCATATAATTCCTTCAAAAATCAGTCCATAAAATCAGGACCTTACGTGGACCTAAGTACAGATTCAAAAGCTTGTAGTTATTCTTGAAATTTGTGGAAGAAAAGAACAACTTCCATACAAGTATATGAACTGAATATATTGCTAGTATTAACACACCTCTATTCATGTGGACAAAATTTATAACTATGATATTGTTCTAGGGCTTTGAAAGTTTTGATTTGTATTAGCCTTCAAAACCTGTTGAATGAAAATGAAGTCTTGTGTAAAATGGAATTTGGGAAGTTGTGGAGCACTGAGCATACTGTTTATATTCTGAGAATGATGGCTGGTTTCTAGTCCAGACAGCGCACATTGTCTTAGGACTGAAGTAGGTAACTTAAAGGCCTCTAGATGTTATTACAGATAAACTCTAGCTACATAAGCAATGGTGAGGGATGTTGAAAATTGAAGTCCAAGGACATCTGGAGAGACACTGGTTCTTCAGTCTGGTTCTAAGATGAGATCTCAGATTGCAGTTAACTTCACATGTACCTGAACATAGTACATTGAAACCAATAAGAGTTCTTTCCACCTACCTGTAATGTAATGTAAAGTAATGTAATTAATGGGAACAATGATTTTTTTTTTGGTATAAGGAATAATGTTCTCTAGTTATTTTCTAGTTAATTTCGAAAGAAACTTTTAGATATTTTTGTAAGCAGTTTAAGAAAAAAACCCAAGTTTATGTTATTCTCTTAGCAGTTCTGAGGACTTTCTTTTCAAATAAGGGAAATATAGGTAGACCTTGATTAACAAAGCCTCTTTTTGCATGGTCTTTTTTTATGCCTGCCCAGTCTCCCTTTCCTCCCTGTCTTCTGTCTAGTTGCAGATTTTTTAGCAGCATTGACACTGAGGAGATGGTGAAGGAGCTCTGCTGAAGCACAGACTTTCAGGGACAGGTTGTAGCAGTGTGCCTGGCTCTGCAGTAAACAAACGCTAAAAAGCTTGAGTGAAGAAAGAATGGGATTCCAGTCCAACCAATCATATTGTCGTTTGTATGCCAGGCCACAACAGGCAAGGTCTCCTACTGAGCAAGTGTGAACCGTAAAACAGAGAAAAAACGGGGAAAGCATATCAACCTGCCCTACCGGTTGCCCTGAGCGCATTTATAAGAGTAGCAATGTAGACCAAAAATGAAAATAAAAAAATAGGTGGAGGCAGATGAACAAAAAAAATAAAAAATAAAATCATCCCTGGGATGCATTTTGGAAGAAATTTTCAAGTGATCTCTAGAAAGTTCATAATGTTTTTGTGTATTTACATAATGCTTGCCTGATCTGGTTCTTTCATTTCATATGGGCATATCGTTAGTTTTGAATAAAAAGTTGGCTGAAACATGTTGAACTGCTCTTCTTTTTTTTTTGGTGTAGGATCCTATCCCTAACTCTTTCCATTTCTGCTTCTGGTATCATATTTTCTGTTAAAACAAATCATGTCCAGGAACACAAAAACAGGAAGCCCTCACCTTTTGACCCGGTTATCTTTTGGTGCTTCCAAATTAAGGACAAATTCCATTAATTTAATGGGCGATCTTCTCTTTCATCAGTTCTGCTTGCCTCAAGAGGCTGGCTTGGGACCACTTGTACACATGTGCTGCTTGCAGTGTGAGCTGAGAGAGGAAAAAATGGTGCCAAGCTAGCTGAGAGATTTTGCAATCAGCATGCACGTGGTTGTCTCAAGTGAGCCTCTGTAAATCCTTCATGCTGCCATTTTCTGTCAGTGCTCCAGTCCCTAACCTCTCAGATAAAAAGGGGAGTTTTCTCAGCTGAAGTCTACCTGTAACACAGTTAATAGCAGAACAAGATACTAGGATTGCCAGATTGAATTAGGACAGGGCTGCTGTAATTTTCCTGCTTCAAGCAGGATGAGTTTACCATAAAGCTCAGGGAAGCAGTACAAAGGTACTTCTCCTCCCTCACCTTCCAAATCCTAACTTTTGCCTCACTGCTGCACTGGTGCCAGGAGCAGGATAGCCATGTTGGGAGGGGACATCTGCAGCTGAAAGTTGGGGTTTGGAAAGTGAGGGAGAACAGGTAGTTTGGTATCCCATCGTAGTCAAAGATCTGTCGCAAGTTACAAAAGCCTTGTCCTGAATCCGATTTGGTAACCCTACAAGTTACAAGCATTTTCCTATAAAGGCACTGATGAGTTATTAATGGTGGGGGAGGGGGGTAGTTATAGATAGTTATGTAATTTTTTTTTTAAGAAAAGTAATTTTGTAAGTTTTCTTTCTGAGCCATGATCCTCTCTCTATATTGCCATGGTTGAGTAACCAACACCTGAAAGACAGTGTTTTGGTGAGAGGGGAGGGGTTCTGGGATGTGAAGCCCAGCAGAGTCAGGAGGCTAAGGTGGCCACATATCCTACTTTATAGAGGCTACCTGAAGGGTTGTTTTTATCCTGCTTGGGAAAAGATATGACATGAGGTGTGATTTTAATCTGAAAAATGCCATAAAGTATTAAAAATCTTTTGCCCTCATACTGGCCCTTTCCGCACATGGAGGGGGAAACAGGGGAAAACGCTCTAAAACGGAGCTTACTGGCAGCCGGGTAAGTCCATCGCCATGCAGAGCAGCGCGATCTCGCTGTTCCGCAGTCCTCCGGCGTCCAAAATGGCGGCCTCGGCGTCCAAAATGGCGGCTTCTGGCTGGCAGAGGCTCTCCACCAACCGGAGAAGCTCACCAGCCTAAAGCCCGTCCCCGGCAGATCTGCAGGCGCGCACTAGTGCGCGCCTGCAGATCTGCACCGGAACACGGTGACGGAGCTGCACGGGGCTGCATGCTCCGTGCTTTTTAAAAACCTCTGAGAAGAGGCTTTTAAAAAACACGCCGCGCCACCAGTTCCGGTCGCTTTGGAGCGGATTGAGGTACGGAACTACGAAAAATAGTCCGCCCCACTCCACTCCACGGTGCAGAAGACCTCCATCGGAGGTCGCTCTGCACTGTTTTAATACCCCGGTGCGGAAAGGGCCACTGTCTCCTTTGCTGAAGTTTGCAATCTGTTACCTCTTGGGTGCATCCACACCACAGGTTCATTGCACTCTGATATCACTTTAACTGTCATGACTGCATCCCAGGGAATCCTGGGATTTATAGTTTCACAAAGTACTTTTGTAGTACATACTTTGGAATTATAGTGTTAGAATTATCCAGCAGACAGCTGGAAGTACTTCACAAAACCGGGCTATGTTGGAGCACAGAACTACATATGCTACAGACTGTGTCCTGTGCTTCCTAACTTAGCCTGTTGCTTCAGGTGAAGTGGAAGATGCGTTCCTATAACCAGTGTAGAAGTAAAAATTCAGTTGCCAGTCTAGATTCCTTTAGTGAATGGAATAAAAATGGGGCACCATCTTGTCTTTTAGCTTCAGGCAACAGAACATCTGTGGCTGACTCTTATACACAACTTGAGGTGTACATTGATACTGCAGCATTTTTGTGTTGTCAGTCAGTGCCTCTGCTTTGCACAGAAATGCATGTCTGTCTCTTTTAAATTAAAGAAAATAGGCTTCATTTGTTCAGATGTTCTGCAAAAATACCGCCCTTGTAAGCCTTCCCCACTAGACTGTTATAGTGCTATTATTCCACTTTCAACATCCCATGTAATCCTGGGGTTTGCAATTTAGGGAGGGTCCTTGGAAGACTATGGTCCTGGAGACTAGGGTATGAATCCGGCTCAGCTGTGGAAACCCACTGGATGGCCTTGGGCATGTCACACACACTCAGCCCCAGAAAACCCTGTGATAGATTCACCTTAGGGTCGCTATAAGTTGGAAATGGCTAGAAAGCACCCAATTAATTTTTTTTTTGTATTTTATTGCCACGTGACTCCAGGTTTTACAATATTTCCTCTACAACAGACATTTGCATAGATACATACAGCTCCTGTATCTGATGAAGTGAGCTCTAGTTTTCAAAAGCTCGTGCAACAATAGAACTGTTAGCCTTTGACGTACTGCTACCTTTTTTGGCCAAGTTCTACAGGCTAAATTGGCAACTAATGCAAGTAAACTGAAAAATTCTCCTCCTGTCTTCTGGTTACAGTGCTCTATGGCACCAAAACCCTGCTCTGAATGGTTTTGCACTTTTTAAGGTGCAGAGGGAAGTTGTAGAAAGGAAAGGAAAACCACCAGTTCTGACTGAAACAGCAGGATTCAGTGAAAATACACCAATAACTGTTGTTGGTTTTGGAGGGTTAGAAGATATATGTATATGTATGTAATATTGCTAACAAGATTGTTATAGGAATTGAGAGTAAAAATTTCCCAAACTCTACATTTCTTTTAAAAATTACTAATGCACTGCTTCCTCTAATGTATCAGTTAATTTCTTTGAAGTTAAGTATGTGCTTTGGTGCTGTATCTACTGTAGTAGGAAATATTTAAGAAGAGAAAAGAAAGGCTAATAAAATTCTGATGCAGTTTATTTGGGAGTAAGTCTCAACTGACTCTGTGAGCCAAACAACCAAGTCAAAATTCATTAGACTGGGTTGTGTAAGTAACATAGGCCCTTTCCACAGGGGGTAAAAAAAACGGCTTAGGGCGACCTCATCCGAGGTCGTCCACACCGTGGAGCGCGCTAGAGCGGTTTGAATAGTGGAGGTTCCACACCTCAAACCGCGCTAGCGCGGCCGCAAGGGGTAGCGCGGCGCGTTTTTTAAAAACCACATTTTATGTGGTTTTTACGAAACGCGAGAGCGCTAACCCGTTGCAGCGCCCCGTGTGAAGCTGCCCGGGGGCGGGCTTCCGGCTGGCGTGCTGCCCTGATTGGCGGAGCGCCGCCGGAAGTCGCCGGCCGCCATTTTGGGCGCCGCCGAACGCCGCCAAAACTCGCCAGCGTGTGGAGCGGCGAATGCGCGCTCCCCGCAGGGACGGAGCAACCCGTTTTCAGGTAAGATCCGTCCCTGCATGCGCTGCCCCGTTCCCCCGTCCCCCGTGTGGAAAGGGCCTTAGAAGCCCCATTAGAATTAGTAGGATATGTTTCTTGATTAGCATGTTTAGGGTTAGTGCACAAGTTTCAGCTTGCATGATACTTTAGCCCTATTCACATGGCATGAAATGTGTGAATGGTTAAGTGGGCGCAGCTGAGCTTAGATCCATTCCCTTGATGACAATGCATACCAGTCACACTATGGCCCTTTTCGCATGGCATTTTCCATGCGAAAGAGGGCCTGGAGCGTTGTGCGATTGTGAGGAGGGATCTGCACGACGCACTCACAATCATGTGATGCTCTAGGGGTCGGCAGGTGCCGATTGTGCACCTTTTCATTTTCGGCCGGAAGCCGAAAATGGTGTGTGATTGCGCATTGCTCCTGGGGCCTGCGTGCACTTATCTGGGGTGCGGAGCCTCTGGAGCCACGCCAGTCATGCTTCCTGCTCCAGTGCAGCCTGGGAAACTCCCAGGCTGCATTGTGGAAGGAAGAGGTGGGGGTTTCGTGTGAGCAGGGAGCTCGTGCGGAGCCGAAGGACCCCGGATGCGAGAGCCTCTCGCCAGAGGCTGCTTGCGCGATCCCCGCACCCCAGTGCCGGAAAAAGGTAAGGTGCGGAAAGGGCCTTTGAGTGGTGGACTCAAATCTGAATAGGGCATCAGGGATCCAACAAACACAGAGCCTTATCAGCAAGGAATCTTGTTTCCATGGAAGAAAACCTACATATGCAAAAGTTGCAGATTTCAGAGCTACAAATGCCATAATTCCCCAGCCAGCATGGCCAATGCTTCTGCTAGCCTAAGGATTCTAGGAGATGCAGTCCCCCCAAAAATTCAATTTCCAAGCTCTTGGGGGAGGGGGCATCCTGTTCAGTCTAAGCCCATTACACACTGGCTGATGCATGCCATTGCTGAGTGGATGAGTGTCATGCCACATGTG
The DNA here is from genome assembly GCA_948472985.1 of Iguana delicatissima. Classification (NCBI taxonomy): domain Eukaryota; kingdom Metazoa; phylum Chordata; class Lepidosauria; order Squamata; family Iguanidae; genus Iguana; species Iguana delicatissima. The sequence goes on from CAOKZL010003088.1 coordinate 121,266, forward strand.
CCTGAATGCCTGAAGAGCACTTTTCTTAATTGTTGTTGGTATACCTTCAAGATGTTTCATCTTATGGTGACCCTAAGGTGAACCTATCTTGGGGTTTTCTGGGGCTGAGAATGTATGATGCACCCAAAATCACCCGGTGGGCTTCCATGGTCAAGGAGGGAAGTCCCATGCTTAAACCACTATTTGTTGAAATTCATATATTGTACCCTATAATCTTATGAAATATTAAAGACAAACTCTCTCTCAACAACCAAGATTTGCTTTTGTCTTCAACAACAGGCTGAAGAGATAAAAGCAAGGCAAAATAAATATTGAGAACTAAAATGAACTTTCAGAAGCCGTCACCTTCATTTAAATACCAGTGTAAGTGTGGACATATTCCTAATAGAAGGACCCCCAGTTCTGTCTTAGAAATGAGAAGGGTAGGTTGGAAATACAGAGGAAATGTCACACTGCATACCATTTGCTTAAGATCAGAACCTCATATTCAGTTAATGATCTTCAAGGGCCCAGGCAAGTGTAAATCAACTGAGAAATCTTGTCACTATCACGCTATCTTCTGTTCCATTTCTTTCTTTAGATCTAGTTACACAGAGAGGCTACATGTACTGAGGCTACAGATGTAGGCTTCTAAGCTGCTGCTTTCCTTGACTTACCTGAAAGGCATTTGGCATTAAATTGCTGAAAGACTTCTAATGTTTGGTGCCAAGAAAGCCCATCAGAAAGCAATTGTTGAAGCCCAAGAATCTGAGAGAGACTGTAATGAGGTTGCCCAACCACTCTTCATTTGCTCCACTTTTATCAGCCCTGGAAACAAGATAAGATTGGAGACTCTAGAGTTGGCAATAGAAATTGCAATCAAGCTTTATTTAGAGGAGAGTATGCTTGCAAGATTAAGCACTGCAAACTGGAAAAATGCCACTCCCCTTTGTTCTTGCAGTGGTTATCATCCTTGGTGGGATTTTCAGTTCAAAATATGCAAAGTTAGACCTTGTATACAGGCCCAATTAACTCTGGAACACTACCTTTATGGTATATAGGTCATCTTACCATACAGGCCTGAATCTTATTGGTAGCCCTGGCAAGTGTAAGTCTAAATCAAGTCTAAGCTTGATTTGTTCTTGGACTTATTGATTTGTCTTTTCGGCAGTCCATTGTGGAACACTCCTCCAACACTAAATTTCATAGAAATGGATTTTCTCCCTATCAGCTTTCTTCTCTGTCCAGCTGTCACAACCATACCTGGAAGCTGGAAATACTAAGGAAGATGAGCATGATAATTTACGACAACTACACTACTGCTTACTATCCTGCAGCTCTTCTCTGAGGTGCTTTTCTTGAGGTTGTGCTCACTTTTAGTGTCAGAACCTGGATGATTTAAAAATTACTCCAGAGGCCATATTGTAAGAAAGTAAGCTGCTGGACGAATGAATGCTTAGCATCCTCTGACAGCGGACTTCTACCCTTGCTTTGTATGTCAAGTCAGGCCAGTGATCAAATTAAGGGGTGAAAGATAAGACGGCTGTCAATGAAAGTTCTTGGTGACTTCACTCATTTTTAGCCAAATTGAACTCTTCTGCTAAAAACAGTAACTGAAGGGTTGTTATGTTGTGTGTGTGTGTGTGTGTGTGTGTGTCTTATAACCCGTTTCTACCCGACACTGTTATGGTGCTATTTTTCTACTTTCCACATCCTGTGGAATTCTGGGGTTTGTAGTTTCCTGAGGCCAAAGAGCTCTCTGGCTGAGAATTCTAAAGGCCCTTCCCTAAACTGCAAACCCCAGGATTCCATAGGATGTTAAAAGTGTAATAATAGCATTATAGCAGTGTAGTGTGGAAACAGTCTCTGTCCTCTGTCTAATTCAAGCACTGGGAAAGATCCTAATCTTAGGAATTCACTTAGCTGCAATACCCTAGACCCCTGAAATCTGGCACTAATGTGAGAAGATTCCAAACAGAATTAAAAGGTATAAATCCGTGGTAATTTTATTACAGATACTGGTGAAATGTTTCAAGTTAAGATTCTGAAAGTCAGCTTCCTGAGTGTTTCAGATATGATCATGCAGAAAGGAATGGATCCTATTTTGTATATCAGATGATTGAAGGTTTTCACAAGTATGTCACTTGCCTAAATGGGTGGCGGGAATATTGAAATTCCCCAATGAAAGAAGACATTCAGACTGATTGAAAAGTCCCAGATTTTGTTCCTTTTTTTCCTGATTTTATACTGGGTTAAACTAAACTGACCTGAGGACCTTGAGTAAAAGTCTCTGGTCATAACAGAAGCTGGCAGAGATCTCCAAAGTAAAATTAGATAAAACTGGAACAAAATCTGGGACTTTGAAAGGAATGGACTGTGGAGGGAACACACCAAGAGGGAGGGAGGGTGTGTGTGAGAGAGAGGACAGTACAAAAAGAGGATGATGGAATTTAGCTGTTTGTAGCTGTCAAGCCAGGCCTGAGGCTTCAGATGAATAGAATTGTCTTTCTGTCAGCCTTAAGTCTCTTCAGTATGCCTGAATGTTGTAAATTTGAAAACAAGATTAGAGCTGATGTACACAAGGGTGACAAAAGGATTTTGCAAGGATCTGTACAGATAGAATCAAGTTCTTAAGGAAAGCTGTTGAGTAACATGTTAAGCTTAAGGTGGGAATTATGCCCTGAAATTGCTTTTCCTGTTTCAGGGTGGAGCAGTTGCCAGAGAGCCGAAGAGAAAGTGATCAGTATTGTCTTAGGCATTTGTCCAGGGATACTTGGCTAAAGCAGCAAGCTTTTAATTGTGTTTACACTTAAATGATGGCTGGGAATGTTTCATACTCCCTCCAGGTAAGGACAATATCCCAAGTAGCTTTGGAGCTGGAAAATTCAACAATGAATAAATACATTTTCCACACATTTGATTAAGCACTGAACACTGAATTTTGATTTCGTATACATGTGTTATTGATTTTTCTTTTAAATAACAATGATAATGAATTTTAACATTTTTATCATGCCATAAGATTTTTCAATACATATTTTTTATCACATTTTGTATATGGCTGTGGTGCAAAAATTTTAAATAAATATATTTTTAAAAAACTTTTAATATATGCTGATGCTACATAGGAGATGAAAAACTAAAAATGACCAAGATCTGTTGTACAATAGTCAAGATAATGACAGATGAAGGAGGATAAGTTGTTAAAAAGGCCTTGGATATCCAATGAGAATTCCCCACAATCTTTAACCTCCTATGTCATATCAGTTCACTTTCTAAATGGAATATCTCCAAACCTTCTTGCACCTTTTCAGGTAGACAGGAGTACTCTCCCTCTGTCCCAGTTTGGCAGGGACAGTCCTGATTAATCATCCATTGTCCCACTATTCCAGATGCTTTTAAAATGTTCCAGTTTCTCTCTCCTCCTTCCAGTTTGTTTCTTTGTCCTTGGCTTGCTTCAGTTGCTGCAAACTGAGTTGAAAATAATTTGTATTCAATTAACTCAGCAAGGGGGAAAGGAAAGGAGATGAGAGAATGGAATCATGCCCTTCCCAGTAGACTCTGGCAAAAGCAAACTGCTGCAGCCTATCCTAGCTTTTGTGTTCTGCAATGTTTGTGACTTCTGCCATTTTGACCTTGCCCATACTCCAGTGTTGCTTGGCCATAGATGTCCTGGTTTTCATCTGTGAAAAGTTGGAGGGTATGGGCAGATCAGCAAAAGGTTAAAGTTAGATGGCTCTTATATTTAATTCTATGTACAGAAAAAAAATCCACACAAATCTCTCCTTCTCTCTGTACATATATATCCATCCCTCCACATTTGCAGGTTTGACTTTTGCCAATTTGATTATTTGTGAAGCATGTGTTTGCCTTCTCCTCATTTCCCTCCTCCCATCCGCAGCATTCCTCACCCCAGGATTGCAAGGTTGTGTTTAAAATGGGCGTTTTCCCCTTTTGGGTGAGCAAAGACCCCTCCCACTGCTGAAGGAGTGGCCTTTCTGCCATGTGGTTGCACATTCTGCTATGTATTGGCTGCTGATTGGTCAGGTGCTCTCTTTGCTCCTACCCCGCCTTTCTCAAGATGGCTGCAGGAAGTAATTAGAACCCCCGTCTTCTCTGTCTGAGGGGAAAGGGCTGGTGAGCCTTTCAGGTTGTCTTTTTTCTCCCGGTCCCCAGTGCAAACCTGTTGAGGCAAAATGGAAGAAATTGGGGGGTGGGGAAAAGCTCACGTGAGCCTTCCTTTCCCCTCTGGAGCCCCCTCCTTCCCCTGCCCATGAAAAATGGAATGGAAAGGGGGGTGGAGGAAAGCTCATGTGAACCTGCCTTTTCCCCCCTCCAGAGCTCCCCCTGACATTCCTATGCATTTTGCCCTGGTGCAAAGAACTTGTGCTGAGGCAAAGCAGAAAGGAATGGAGAGGAGGGCTTGCATGAGTTCTCTGAGCCAGGGCAAAATGCATAGGAATGGGAGGGGAAGCTCTGGAGGGGGAAAAGAAGGCTTGTGTGAGCGTTCCCTCCCCTACATTCCTTTCTGTTTTGTATGGGAACAGGAAAGGGGGAGCCCTGGAAGAGAGTGGGAGTGAGGGGGGAGTTATATGCAATTTTTCCACTTTTGTGAGGGTTTTGTGCCCATTGCAAAAGTAGAGGGGCAACTGTAATATTGTCTATACATCTGTCTCCAGTGAGGACTCAAGGAGTTGCATTCCATACAAGCTAAAGTTCCGAATTCTCCATAAAGCCATCAAGTGCATTACGATGACAATCCACTCCAGTACAATTACTGCATTCATATTGAAACTGGTCATAGGTCTGCTTTCCTCAGTTAGGTTTCAAGTGGATTTACAAAGGGCAGCAGATCGAATGCGCTACGTCCTGGATACTGCTGGGACCTGTGCTTCCAATGGCACTATCAACCAAATGGGACCTCAGTCTATGAACTTGTTTCTTCTGGGAGAGTGCCATCCTGGCTAATGCCAGTTGAATCTTTCTGCCTGGATCAGTGGTTGTATGCACTTGGTTTTTTTTTAAAGGGGCGGGGAACTTTTGTGGGTCTAGGGGGCCAATGAACTACTGCTAGGGTCTATGCGGTTTGCCAAAAAGTGTGCAAGGAGGGCAGGAAAGCCAGATGTCGACTTTTCCTTTTTTTTTTAAATGGTATTTTAATAATGTTAAACGGGAGGAGGGAAGGCTGCTAACTGGGCCAGATCATCAGCGATTCACTTGGAGCAATTGCTCCTGCCCTTCACAGGCTGCAGGCCCAGTGCTGGAGGAGAAAAAAAAGTAGTTTGTTTCTTCTTTTCCTCAGCCACCTCTTAGAAACACTTGGATCTCCCAGTGTTTCTAATGTTATCAATATTTTTGTATGTTTCTTAAATAGCTGGGTAAATAAATAGCAAAACAGATTTTTAGTCTTAGTGAAGTTGCATATCCTCCAAGATTCCACAGATGAAAATTGGAACTCATGTGGTCAAGTAAGATTAGATTGTGACGGCAAATGATATTAAATGAGGAAGAACACACAAGCTATGGGAGGCTGCAGCAGTTTCTTTTTGCCTGAGTCTACTGGGAAAAGACAAGATTCTGCCCCCTCTTGTCTTTTCCTTGCTTTGAGTTAACTGAGTACAAACTACTTTGGCTCTTTGAACTCAGTCTTCAGCAACAGAAGTAAACTCAGGAAAAAAGAGGAATGTGGGAGGAAAAGAGAGAAACTGGGACATTTTAAGAAACTCTGAAAAAGTGAGACCAACAGAAGGTTTAATTGGGACTGTCCCTGCCAAATTGGGACAATTGGAGGGCCTGAAGTTGCAAGGCTGAAAGTGGGTTCACAGATGAAGAGCTCTGTGTTACTCTTACCCTCTGTATGTTATTTATGCATTTCTATGCCACCACTCCCAGACATGTGCAGAAAAATGTTCTTTTTCTGGAATTCTTACAAGGCCTCAAATACCTTAATATGACCATGGCTGTAGCTTCTTTAAAAGGTGAACCTCTGAGCTCTTGGAAGTCCTAGGAGAGATAATATGCCCCTCTTTGCCAGAAAAAGTACAGTCCAGAAGTGAGTGAGGGAACAGGGCCACAGAAGCAGTCTTGGTGGTTACATGCAGCCATGGGACTGCACTTCTTTTTTCTTTAAAAAGATACAAGTGTGTGCCAAACTGAAGCAGTCTTTTTATTCCAGACAAATACTTTGAGTACATAGTATTCTCCAATCAAAAGCTTAAAAAGTAATAAAGGAGCACATCCACACTAAAAAACTATGGTAGTCTGATACCACTTTAGCTGCCATGATTACATCCTACAGCAGAGCTTTCCAAACTGTGTTTTGCGACGGGTGTCGGCTGCAGTGTGTAGGTGTGTCACTGCCACCTCAGGCCAAGAAAGACCCTGGTGAGGGTGGTGGTTAGCTAGTTTAACCTCTGGTTTGCTAGTAACTATGGAATATACACAAATTGTAATAACAAAATGTATGGGAACACAACATATCTCATGAAAACCTTTCATTTATATTTTTAAAAATATATGCTTTATGCTTTATTTATAATTCATAAAACTGAATTACTGTGTTGTGAAATGATGCATGTCTAAAAAGTGTGTCACCAACATGAGAAATTTGGAAAGTTCTGTCCTACAGAATTCTGGGATTTTTAGTTTCCTGGGGTACTTGGAATTCTTTAGCAAACCACAGAGAACTATATAGCACTACAGCTCTCTGTAGAGAACTCTAAATGTTTCATGAAGCTAAAAATCTCAGGATTACAGAACTGTGGTAATTAAAATGATATCTAAGCACTGTTATATACACTGGGACAAAAAAGAGCTCGTCACTAATAGGGAATACTTGTTTTGTTAACACAATTGTGTTTTCTTCACAACACTCGTTTATTTCACAAATATTCCTCAATGTGACATCTGAGAGTAAGATAATGGAATGGCTTAAATGTGCATTTTGCCCCTCCTGAGAAGAAATGACACAGTTCAAACCATTCCAAATTAGCATTTAGTAAAATAAGAAAAAATAGGTTGGTAAAAAAAAATTCTACTATTTCTCTGCCAAGCCTGATGAAAGGGAATGGCTGGGAAGGACTGTCCTTGGTTTTTACAAACACCCATTGGAATTAAGAGGCTGGTACACATTAAATACCTTCAAAAGGCTGTAATTGCACACTGCCTATTGGGGGCATTGCTTTAGCAAAGAAATTACAAGCCCCTTCCTGAATGTTTGTCTTTTAGTTTTTTAAAGCAAGTCTGTGGGCCTTTCAGCTCTGGATCTATGAATAAAATCAGGGAGGCAATATTCTATTTAATTTCTCACTGGGACATAAACTGCATAGGCTGGAAAAATTACTTTTTTTGAATGACAACTCCTGCAATTTCTCAGACAGTACGGTCGCTGACCATGCTAGCAGTCCAAAAAAATATTATTTCCAAATTCTTTTCTTTTAAAGGTGTGTAAATGATATTGGTTTGTAAAATGATATTGGATCTTATTAATATTTAATGTAAGAAAATTATTGATTTATAAAACAACATTAATTTTCTTCCTTTTCTTATTGCATTAACATCTAAATGGCTGGATAGATTTTCACCAACTTCGGAGGGAATGTTTCAGATGATTTGACTTAACATATAGAGTACAGGACATACATTGACGATTTCTGTGGGGCACCACACAGAATGTGTTTGGAGGCTGATTGGGAGAGGCATACTATCAAAGGCAACTGAGACTGATGTACAAAGGAAAGAACATTTAAGCATCCATAGAGAGAATCACTCATCCTATGGGGCAGTTGAAACTGAACTATCGTTGTTAGGGGTTAATGATGCTCCCCTGCAATGCTAGGAATGATGTTTAGCTTTAAATATAATAGTGTTACCCTGTGACTTGGGGATCCCGGGAGGGGCGCCCAAACAACAAACCAAACCTAAGCGAAGATGGGGAAATTAGCTGGAGCACTCTCTTGGCTAAGGAGAGGCAGGGTAACGCAGCAGGATCTTTTACCCTATGTCTACAGCGTCAGGTCAGGGAGCAGGCAAATGGTTCAAATAACAATTAGATTTATTAAACAGTTATTGAAGAAAAGCACAAACACACTCCTAACTAGAAAAGGAACTAGAGTTTCAAGGGGAATGGGTGATACGCCACCTGTACTGCAGTCCTGGAGAAGCCTGATTGTAGAAGAGGAAACCCGGCGTGGCGGCCAAGGGGAATCTACTGAACCGAGCGGCAGCAAGGCAGAATAGAAGTCCAAGCGATCCGGCGAGAGTTCCGAAGAGCTCTCAGAGCGGGGGATTTTTATAGGGGAAAGAACAACTGCAGGCTAGTCTGGTCTCAGGTGAAAACAATAAGTTTTGGGTTGGAGACAAAGCCTCCGAAAGGTCAGAATTTGCATGATTGAGTTAGAGTCCGAATTGACAATGGTATGGACAATATATAAATGCGGCTAGCTCGGCAGTTAAGTACCTAGCTCACCAGGGTGTCCTCTCAAGGCAGAGGATCTCTTTGTGGTAGCATGCATTTGTAATGAAGGTGTTTGTTTCGGGAGGTCCCCTAAAGCAGATCTGGCAATATCTGGCTTGATTTGGTGGGAGTAGCAAGTAATAGCCATGCCTAGCTTCGGCGGGCCTCACAAACACTTGGCTGGTGGCAGAGTAGGGCCGAATTATGATATCAAAATGATATCTTTGGTTCACCAAAGGTCAGGCCAGAATACGGTGGTAACAATAGCTTGCTTGTGCTTAAGTTCTAGCTGTTTTATGTTTCTCACCCTTCACTTGCATATGTCCTATATTTACATCCTGTCGCTAAAAAAATGTTGAGTGCAAATGGCTCACTCATTTCTTTACAGAGGAAACAAACACAGATCTCAAAAGCCTAGAGCCTGGAAGGATGAAACATGGTCCATTCACATATTTATATGTCAGACCCTCCAACCATCCTGATTTCGTAGGAACAATCTGAATTAAGCTTTTGCCATCCTACTTCTAAAATGTCCCAGTTTCTCTCTCCTCCTCTGACTTTCCTCCTGCATCCTTGGCTTACTTCAGTTTTTGCAAACTGAATTCAAAGTGCACTGCATTAACTCATCCTGGGAGGACAG